>CM029485.1:31258971-31502203 GCA_017140395.1 Eucalyptus lansdowneana
ACTCAAACAATGAAGGTGAGCGGTTTTATGGTAGGTTTCAGTTCCACTTGGAATCTAAAACCTACCATGTCGAGACCGGTTCCCTATATACCCTAAAATGGGGTCGGTTCTAGGGTGAATGGTTCCCGATTTGGTCTAGACTCACAAAGGAATCGGGAATTGGACCAAGGGGGATTGGTTCCCCATTTTTGGAATTGAGAACCGGACCACTTGGTCCTTAGACAGAACCGATTGGTCCTATTCAATTCCCGAGCAGTCTACTAGAACAAATGGATTAACATATCTTGGCTGAAAGTTTTGGATTAATTGAATTGTCAATAATTGTCAATCTATGTCACGGTTCAAAACTAGGATTTCATCTAAGATTTGTGAAGAAGACTAGAGATGATGGGATCATGATTATAGGGGCATGCTCAAGAAAAGGAGGAGGATTTAATGGATTCTTTTCCATAAACAACACACAAATTTAAGGAATGTGCAAGTAAGCGAGGGAGGTAAAATCTGAGAATTTTTGCAGGGAAAGAAAGTAAAATAAAGAAAGAAGCAAAAGACAAAAGGAGCAAGTTGGATGAATCAGTACAACAATATCAAAGCAAAAAAGATTTGCTTCGTCACATGGAATAAGTGAAGCATGAGAGGACATAGGGTTTAGGTTTACACTTTACTTTAAAAATAAAATTAAAAATTTGTCCAGTCTAGTTCCCACCTAAGAACTAGGAATTTGATTGAAATTACTGATTTCATCATGAAACTTGGAACTAGACCAATGCCCTTTAGAACTGCTCAAAACTAGTTAATTCGGTTTGATCTTGGTTGTTCCCGATTCAGGCTATTCTATATGTTCACCTCAAGTAGGTTCCAAGGTTTTTTTTAGGGAACTTACCAAATTCCTTTTTTATTTTATTTTATTTTATTCTAATTTATTTTATTTTTTTCGTTTTATTTTTAGTTAAGCAAAATCAAAGTTAAAGTAACAACAAAAATCTCTACCCATCCATAGCAATAATCCATTAATTAAACTCTACAACCACTGGGGTGGGGCACCATTCCAACATAGAAGGGGAAGGTGGGGGGGGGGGGGTATGAATCTCCACTTTCTTGGAGGTATAGGTGAGGACGAATTAGTGCTCAGTGTGGGTTTCAACTCCCACGCCTTCAATAAGGCATGTCAAAAGTCTGAGAATGAGAGTTAGAATAGGAGTAAAGTAGGATAAAAAAAAAAAACTCTACAAAAATCACAAGCAACTTCATTGTGCCGTCAAAATCATAATCAGCTCCGAATCTAAGACTTGCCTGAAAGGACCTTTACTACTCGAGCTTAGGAACCTTTTAGCAGTCACTTTCCCTTACCAAAGCCAAGAAAAAACTGCAGAGTATACCATAAAGATCCTCTTTCTCCGTTAGCCCTTCACGCGACCTTAGCAAAAAGTATCACTTTAAGTTTGACAAACTATAACAATTTCAAAATTCCATTGAAAAATAATTTTCAAAAAAATAATTTTCAAATATTCTGATATTCATTTTACGGAAAATAAACTAGCTAAAAACATTTTCGCTTTTGAAAAAATATATTTAAAAGTGAAAAAAATGTTTTCCACTTTTCAACTCTTCAAAATTTGGGAAACATTTTCCATAACTTCTTCTACCCACTTTCTTTCACCAAATATATTTTCCATTTATTTTTATGTTTTCTTTTTTATTTTATTTTTAAATCGAGTTTTTCTTTTTCTTCCTTCTCTTCTTCCTTAGTCGGTTGTTGACTACAGCGGTGGCTAGCGATTGGCCATAGGCCGATGAGTCTCCACCTCACTTGACCTGGTGAAGTCGAGCTCGGGTTTTGCCCCATCCAACGAGGCTCCACCTCGCTTAACTACAGCCTTGTTAGCTTGGGGTGAGGCCAGAGCTTGCCAATGGCCGATTGCTGGCCGTCGCCATAGTGGGTGACCAACCAAGGCCAAAGGAAAGGGGAAAAAAAAAAAAGAAAAGAAAGAAAAGAATTAAAAATTTAAAAATTGATTTAAAAAATAAAATAATAAAGAAATTATTGAAGATGAGTGCATGCAGGAATAGATTTTTCTTATTGAACTGCAAAAAATATTTTCTAGTTCATTTTCAAATTTTAATTGAACATTAGAAAATATGATTGTTTTTCCGAAAAATGAATTCTCAGATTTTTTTTTTCAAAAATATTACATTTTTTTTGCAAAATGAACAAAACGTAAATCTCCAATTCCCTTGCAGAGGTCACGAAACATTCTATCATGCACGTAAGGTTAGGTAAGAAAATGGCTTATACAGAGAAAATTATCAATTTTAATAGTGGAAGTTGACATTTTGAAAGAAAACCCGAGATTGCAATAAAAACAAAAAAGAAGGTGTGGAAAGAAATCGAACAGTTGGCATCTATTTTGGGTTACCTTAATTGCCTTGGGAAACGGGAATCTAATCTTGCATCACGCGCGATTTGACTGAGATGGGTGAGAAAGAATGCTCGACCGATGTGGTAGTCACCCCATGAAACAGACGGAGCTACAAGAACCTGCAAACACCCTTTTTTTTTTTTTTTCGTTTTGCAAGATCCACATGCCATGACTTGGATTACAATCTAATAGTAGGTCACCGTTCATCAAAAGTACGTTTTCTTCGGCTCCTCGTCTGGTTAGTTTGATGTGGTTCTTATGTTGGAACTGTATAGTACCGATTCCAAATTACAACCATGAGCCGAATCAATAACTGACCGGTGCAATTTCAAGGTAGAATTGGGGATTGGATTGATTTCAACCGATGGTCTAATTCAGTTTGGTTTTGGTCCAACAAACTAATCAACTTTTTTCCCTATTGTTTTTTTTTTCCATTACCTTTTTTCCCACTACTTCAAACGGGACCGAAATATGTTTAGCTCATATTTTACTAATTTTTTTTTGAAAAAATAATAAATTAAAAAGTATATTAAGTTGGTTTGATCTAATCCGGTTCCACTTTTAGGAATCAAGAGCCGGGCCAACTATCTCGAGAACCAGACCAAACTAGCTATTCCAAGAGGTTTTCGGCTTGGACGGTCCGTTTTGCACGCCTCTATCGACAACTGTACTAACTTGGATAAGGATTGGTTCCGATCTTATCTTGACCCGTACTAACCCTTGTTTTAACGGATGTTTGTGATAAATGCGTTCACTGATACGTGAACCTGGGATGTCTTTATTTACTGAGGCTGTCTTGTCTTTAATGACTAATGTGCAAGGGGTCTTAAGTAAAGTAAGGATTTGAATAATTGCATGCGTAACATCAAGGAAGAAACCCTACACATATGTTCGGCAGCCTATTAGGAATTTGACAGACACTGTCTTGTCAAGACAGAGAAAGAGAATTTGCGACCCACGTGACCCGCGGCCATCACGAAACCCTAAGGCCCTAATTATTGGTCGCACCGTTTCTAAAATTCAACATCAATTTTGATGTCTAGGACTTCTCCTCCCCAGTTGTGACCGCGACACGCGTGTGGAAATTCTGTACGTAGCTTTTGAGGAATGCATTAGCGGTGTCTACGGGGGACCATATTATCGTCTTTCCAATGGCGAGAATCTAGCGTGAACCGAATGGCCGTATTAGGTGCATTAGGTGTACGTGAGACGGGCCGGCAAGGAATCTCGACTCCAACTTCTTGTCCTTCGGCTCAAGAGTCAGAGCCCCTAGGGGAGATAGGCGTTTCATCCACGTTCCTTTCCGACGGCAGGAACGTTTTGTCCTCGAGTTCTTCGATTTCTTCCTTCCTTCTTCTTCTTTTCTTCTTCTTCTCCTCTGCGCTTCTTCTCAACGGCGTACTTATTGCTCGATGCGACGTCCGTGCTGTCGGGTGGAGCGCGCCGACGGGGCTTTGGCATTTGGAATAACAAACTTTCAAAATTCTCCTGGGAGGCGGAAGTGACCCTTTGGCTTATATCATATTTTTCTGGGTGGCTAGCGAACTTTCCAAAGCTTCTAGCGAAGTATTGAAGTTTAAGTGTGGAAGGAAAGATCCAGAAGGAATGTTAGGCGACTTCTGTACAGATATGATAATTTAATAAAAAAACCCTGCTTTACATGGATTTTATTACTTATGCATGATTTTGGTTGGTCCAAGAAAATAAAATAGTGTGTCTTCTTGGTTTTTACAACGAGGGAACAGAGCACAGATTCCCCCCCACATGAAAATATCACTTTAAAAATAGGGAGAGATCCTCCCATTCCATGGGGCAGCGTGGGCAAAGATTTAAATAATGGACAACATGCTCCAATGAACCTCGACCCACCGGGGTTCCAAAACAAGCCATGCGGAATACTTTGCCGATCTCTTTCATGTATAAGTCGGATCGGGCAGAGATGAAACTCAATGCAGAAGATATAAATTCCGTAAGCAAGCGATGTGGAATGCGTTAACATTGCCTTTGTGTGTAAACTTGGAGTGATGGGGCCGCCACACATGAACTCAACTCCGACACCACATCGAATTGCCCCGATCCGAAAGCTTTCCATATAGAACATATAAAACTCGCAAACAGGTGGTGCGAGATGCCTCGACGGACCATATTTTCTCCCGTCCATCTTTGGAATTTCAATGATGGATAATGAGATTTCCCTGGCCCTGAGTGTTCCGCACTTTTTATGTTTTTTAATAAGTGAAGAAGGTGCATCCAAATCAATTACCAATTGGCAACCAAATCCCATCTCTTCAATCACAAAATTCTTGGCATGCTTGTGTGGAAAATGAGGTTTTTAGCTAGGGTTAATTCCAAAGGTTGGGTGACGAAAAAGAAGTACACATGTGCAAAAAGGGCAATAATTGGACGTGCTAGGATGCAGCCTCGACACTATATGGAAACCGCGTACACGAGGGGCCCCTTCACGGTAATAATAACATTTTCTAGTTTTTCTTTTGGGAAATTAAGCACTGATTTTTATTTAATTCCAGGCACTCATAGCCTTCCATGAATATATAATTGCTGACATATTGAAATTTCATATAATTTTCTCATTTTGTAAAACTTCAAATAATATCCTCCTTTTTTTTTTTTCATTCTCTAATTTTAGAGGAAGAGTCGTAAGCAAAAGTTGTAGGCCAATAGATTATAGAGCATCGCTTCCCCTCATGTTGAAGAAGCGAGAGTTTCCGACACGATTCGGCACTAACGCATGCCTCAATCCTAAGATGTAATCAGGTGATCAGGATTCATTCCAATCACTCAGACATGATTGATGAGCAGTTTATTTAGTCGAGTTCCGCCTGTCTAGATAATCCCGGATCGAGCCATTTTGCGTTCAACTGACCTACGCATGACGCTACACTATTTCTTCAATCCTATCAATCATTGCAAGACATGATCGATTGTGTATGTTCTTCGTGATGATCTCGCGTGGTCTAATTCCCCGAGCTTCAGCCCCCGCAAGGTCAAGACTTTTGGGCAATTTCAATCATGGAGCCTTCGCATTAAAATAATGTGGATTGTCAAAATACCATTCTCACGGTCAAAATCCGCTCAACGTGGTCCAATAATAATAATAATAATAATAATAATAATAATAATAATAATAATAATAATAATGAATTCCTCAGTCTATGCGCCTAGCTAACAAGACCTTACGACGTTTTGTGTTTTTCAATGTCCCGAAGCCCGTCATCGGACCGTGCAGATTAATCTTCATCCCGCGAAACATTTCACTAACCTCATTTGATAGGACAAAACACAGAGACGAAATTCAAACGAGTGGTCCGCATTCGCACCCGGTACCTCGAGGAGCCGAACATGTACAATTTTTCTAAAGAAACCTAGTATGTGAATGAGACCCAACAAGGACCGTCGAGAGATGCCGGGTCCCCTCGGGACTCCCCCCCCGGGGCCCGAATCACCCGAGACGGTCCCGGATTCAGTTCAATACGTGTACTAGGTTCACGCCCCGAACCACCACGGGGGGGTCTTGCTACAAATGTTTCGGAACGTGTCGAATCTTACAAAAAACAGAGAGAGAAACGAGAGGAGGAGAGAGGAACGGGAAGGCAAGAGGCTGTGCCGAAAGAAGTAAACAAAACGAAAGAGGACGAGAAACAGGAGAGAGAGAGAGAGAGAGAGAGAGAGAGAGAGAGAGAGATGCGAAAATGAGCACGTTTGGGAGAGAGAATCGTGGGGCCGGGAGGGAGGAGGGCATAAGGCTCGGTCACATGATCACAGGCGCAGGATCGAAATCGGGCACGTTGTGTGCGTGGCGCCTTCTAAACTCTCTCTCTCTCGCTCTCGCTCTCGCTCTGTCCCTTTAAATTCGTCGCGTGCCAGCAGTTGCCAAGGGCCATCGTCACTCCTGACCCCTCGACCCCTCCTCTCCTCTCCTCTCCTCTCTCACTCTCCTCCCTTCTCTCCTCCCTTCTCTCCTCCGGGTACATGCAAGAATTCAAGGGGGAGAGAGGGAGAGAGCGAGCTTTGAACATGGGGAGGAGCCCGAGGTGCGACAAGGACGGGCTCAACAAAGGAGCGTGGACGGCCGCGGAGGACCAGATCCTGATGGACTACGTCAAGCTCCACGGCGAGGGCAAATGGAGCCGGCTCTCCAGGGAAACCGGTAAGCTTTCCTCGTGCACGGGAAGCCCCGCGCGCGCCCGGTTCGCTTCTGGGTTTTGTATGCTGCAGTTCGGTGTGGGGTTCTCCTCTCCATAGAACATCACTGGTATGCGCAGAGCTTAGGGCTCGCGTGCAGCCATGCGGATCGGTATTCGATGTTAGCATGTGTGGCCGTTGCGGCCGTTGCTCCGAACAATCGGAATTACTATCCCAGGCGATTGCCCTAACGAACGACGTCGACGCATTCGAAGTCCCGGTTCGGCCTGAGCGATGAAAACGTTTCGCTTGCATTGGTCGTGTGAAATAGTATGGCTCGAACGGGCTCTCGTGAATGACGGCCCGCAGCCTTACCTGGCCTCGACTTTCTCGAGCGCTGTTAACCTTTGATGATGGGAGTTTCTGTACCGCAACAATTCAAAGAGCAGAATCACGGCCGGGACAGTTCCTTGTGGAACGCGCAGTCAAGACTTGGTTTTTAGGCCTATTTCTGCTTTAAGCTTCTTTATGATCAATCACTTTTGTACTCCTTTGGTCTTTCATTGCCTCCTATCGTAATCGCAGGCAGTACTGTTGCCCGCTTTCCTTTCTTTGTAGCAGCAGATTCCATTTGTCATCTTCTTCTTGGATTTCTCTTGGTCTTTCCAGATATCTATCCTCCAATAGTATCTGCTAAGCGCCATATTTCAGAACAAATTAGACTGAGAGTTAAAATCAGGAGAGTCGTCGTGCTTCGGTTTTAACTTTCGATGGTTCTCGTGAAGGTCTAAGAAGATGCGGCAAGAGCTGCAGGCTGCGTTGGATGAATTACCTCAGGCCAGACATCAAGAGAGGGAACATCTCGCCCGACGAAGAAGAACTAATCATCCGGCTGCACAGGCTTTTGGGCAACAGGTACAGATCATCACGTCCTTTTTATTTTTTTATTTTTTTTTTTATTTCTACTAATAATTCTAGCAATAGGAACCCTAGCTGGACACAAATAAAAAATGAACCGAACCCATTATCACGTAGGTGGTCGTTGATTGCTGGAAGGCTTCCGGGGCGTACGGACAATGAGATAAAGAACTATTGGAACACCAACTTGGCCAAGAAGCCCGAAGCATTGAGGACGATCCAATTCCACCATTTGCACAGAGAGCCGACGGTCCAACCTCCCGCGACGTCGCAGCAAGAGCTGGAACAGCAGAGGGTGCCGGAAAACAACATTCGTGGAGTTGCCAATCCAGAGCCACAAGTTGCTCAACAGAATGCTGCTAATGGGGAAATGGGACCATCCCGAGAT
This sequence comes from Eucalyptus lansdowneana, assembly GCA_017140395.1. Classification (NCBI taxonomy): domain Eukaryota; kingdom Viridiplantae; phylum Streptophyta; class Magnoliopsida; order Myrtales; family Myrtaceae; genus Eucalyptus; species Eucalyptus lansdowneana. The sequence goes on from CM029485.1 coordinate 31,266,841, forward strand.
GGCAATTACTTGCTGAAGCAAATGCTTTCAGACTCGGATATGAGCGACGGGTCGTTATCATTCAACTCGGAGGAGGAATCGCCGGACTTCATGATCGATTTCAACGTGGACGACATTAGCCAGTTCCTCGACTCGGATTTCTACAAGCTCGGTCCTGACCAAAACGGCTATTCCCATGACGGGGAGCGAGACAGCAAGTGCCCGCCCTACTTGAACCAGCAACTCGTGCCGCCGGAGGAAGCCGGGAAGGATCTGGACAACAGCCTGCGCATCCGAGATGATTCGGCTCGGCGTTCCAGTCACTGGCATCGTTATTCGAATCTGACGACGAGAAGTGGGCGGGAGGCGGTGATAAGGCCGACTTTGCATTGTCTGGAAAGAACGGTTGATTTTGCCTATAGCAGAGAGAGAGAGAGAGAGCTGCGTGTAGTCTTGGAGAAGTTGGTCACGATAATAATCAATCAATCGTGATCTTGAAGATTCATTTCATCCCTAGGGTTTTAGAAGTTCCATGTCACTCTCTTGTGATAAAATAATTCTGTAATCATCATTGCTGCAATTCTCCCAAACCTTTCCACAATAAGACTGGATCAGATCCATTTCATGTCTCAAACTCAATGAGCAAAAAACTAAGTAAACATGCATGGTGGAATAAAATTAAAAGAGATAAGCATACTAAAAGTCTTAAAATTTGTCATGAAAATGTAATGGAGTTTTAAAACTTTCAAGAAGTGCAATTAAATCCTAAAACTCATTATAAAAACACAATCGAGTTATAAAACTTGTTAAATTAGTCCAATCAAGTCCTTCTATAGAATGCATTTTTTTGAAAGTTTTCGAATTCGATTATACTTTTTTTGTAATAAGTTTAATGACTCGACCACATCTCTATAATAATCTTTAGGGTTTAATTATACTTTTGAAAATTTTAAAACTTAATTATATGTTCATAATAAATTTTAGGATTTTCATCACACATGCGAGTTTTGCATCGGGCCCTTTCTCCATCCTTGACGTTCGGATGGCAAGGTGGCCAACTAACTTTCAGAGGCTGCTCTGGGCCAATAGCAATTCATGCATGGGGGGGAGACAGACAAGTACTTTCGATAGATTTGACAGAAGTCCACTTTGATGCATTACTTGTACAACCATGTACAAGCATGTGATCAAAATGACCTTGGACACTCCTCGTGGGGGACCTTGCTAGTTTCTGCAATGGAATGTACGCCGGCAGAGTTTCTTCGCTTTTTATATTTTATATTTTGTCCTTTTATTGTTATTATTATTATTATTTTTTGTTTTGTTTTGTTTGTGCGTTCTTTTTTTAATCGGTTAAATGGTCGTTTTTGACAACCACTTTCCCACGGGCACCTGGGCATCTAAAAAGCACATCGTGCATAAGTCAAGCCCCCTGGCAAATTTTGTTTCGGAGAGCTTTGGAAAAATGCATTGCATTTTCAAAGTCCTCTAAAGTTCTCCCTTAGCCTGAGGTAGGTCCGTGGAAACATTTTGAGGTTTAGTATTTTTAAAATGCTAACGTGTAATGTTTTTCTTCCTATTTTCCTTTGACAAATTGTCGGAATTTGAAAAATGCCCTCATCATGTGAGTCTCTGACAAGGTCAAATATGGCAATAGGTGACGTCAGGCGAGGCTAGCCAGCAGCCTAGGTTTTTGTTTTAAATAACAAAAGTCATTTAGGTGTAGTTTTTTCATTTTTCTAAATAGTATTTATGCCAATATTGCTTTCCAATGCACTTTTACATTACACTTTACTATCTATCTACATTTAGAAAAACACTTTTATTGCATATGTCCGACTTTCTCCAAAAGCCTTACCAAATGCAACAAATATGAGGGGGCCTATGCTTGTACTTCGCAAATTATGGTAGTGAGCTATATATGTAATTTTCTTCCCAAATAGCTGCACTGATTATGATGAGTCCCCAATTACAGAACTTCTTTCGGCTCCAGAATCAAAATTTACTCGCTCAAATTCCATTGATTGCACATAAACAAAAGGCCTAAATGTAGTCAATTTGCACACTATTGAAACATTTCATAAGCATTAGATAGTCGAGACCATGCATATGTGTCCTTTGAGTTATCAAAAAATCATTCATGACTTGCTTGATAATCTCATTGTGCAACATTTAATCAAGATTAAGCTCGTTTGATAATTTTAACTAGTTTGGACTTGAAAAAAAACTCAAGCGTTCACTTATAAAGGCTAAAAAAAGAGGATGTTGGTTGGTTTACTCAACACAAAAATATTCAATGAAAATAAGAGTATTCTCAATTGAGTTGCTGACCATCGACCGCAAAAATAAAATAAAATAAAGTTGCTGACCTATCCACATCATTCACAATTATATATACGGCATTGGATTTTAAGACTATTATCATAAGGTTTGAAAAAGGGAATGAATGAGGACCTCGTGGATACAATGGAAGGCAAACTAATCAGGCGTTTCTAGTGACAAGAAAAAGACACCTGCGGAACGACAAGTAAGGTCAACAGCCATATAAAATGAACGATTAGGCGGTAAACCGTATCAAATTGCCGTCTTGAGATGTTGACAAATCCGCACCTAATAATTTTTTTTTTTTGGTCGGTCGCACCTAATAATTCAAAGGCTACCGAATATGTTGTTGGAAATTATTATAAAGGGGGACCAACGTTAGCAGTATAATATTTAAGTTTGGGAAAAACAACATGGTCCAGAGCAAATAACATATGGGACAATGATTGATAACCCAAGTACGATTACGTGTGGTTCTAACACATCTCGATATGGTTATAAAATTGGGCAGATTACCACGAAAAATCCTAAATTTGAACATTTATAACAAATTTACCTCAAATTGAATCCCAAATTAGTATACATGTGACAAATTTATCCTTTATAAGTTTATGTTAAATTTTACATTCAAATTGCTTAGTTGGATAACAAATGGTAGTTGATAAGTATACGGTTTCATGTTTTACCCTTTGTTTGTCACATGTGTTAGTTTATGGTTTTTAAGTAATATTAATCTAATTAAAAGAAACAAATAGAAATTAAATTTGTCATAAATGTACAAGTTTGAAATTTTTAATTTTATATAAATTTGTTTAAAATATACCAATTTAAAATTTTCCAATAAAAAAATTAATTTATAATAAATTTTTGCCATAAATGATCAATTTGAAATTTTTTGTGATATCAATACTATAAAATTTGATTGAATCATTAACGTAACTATAAGCCAATGTTTTGACCGCGACTTTGATGATGGAAGGGTCTACCCACCATAAATAGACCATGACCCTCTCTAGTCCTCATTCGACATGCTTATCATTCATCCGCCATGGCCAATCTAAGAGAGGATAAGGCAAGGATGACCAAGTCTTGGTTTCGTATGCCTTCGTCCGTATTGGTTTTCATCACATATCTTTACCTTTCATCGTCATACCCGGTACCATAATGTCATTTATGTCCATCATTTAGAGATAGTCGTCCGTTTTAATACATGGAATGATGACTTCCAAATCGATACATCGGAAGGGTAAAGAAAATACGCATTTAACTAGGGCTGACGATTTGTTCGGGTTATCATGTTTATGTCAGTTCGGCTTCATTACCAAATGTCTCCATGCAATCGCCATTACAAAATACTTTTCAGTTAAAATGAGGAAAAACGTTCCTGCTCATTTAGTTTCTCGTGTGCCGGGTAAATACGGCGAACTCGTGTCTTGTGGCATCCCCGGCGTCACTCAAACGGCTCGCTTGTGGATTGTGACCGAACCAGGGAACCATCGCGCCATTGATAAGCCTGCTACTTGGGCAAGTCCCGACACAAGCGATGATCGCGCTGTGGAAGCGCGTGGTAACTAGTCATGGAAAGTGCCTCACAACAGCACCATACGAAGGGCGCATAGACATGTCTTCTTTGAGTGATGTCTCAAAGGGTGAGGATTCATTGCTGCAAAGAGGAAGAACCAACTCAGGCGAAACCAGATTTTGAAATTTCTTGAGCACCAAAAGTCAAAAGATAAGCAGGATAACCCAAATGGATACTACTGCATATGCATGACTATGCGATGGGAAAAGACCTAGCAGGCCAGGAATTCTGCTTCCATCCTCCTTCTCCCTCTTCTCCTTCAGTTTGTCCCCTGTTCTGATCAGTCTTCCAATCTGATCTTTGAGTTACTGCCGCGTCTTCTCTGACTACGTTCTTGCTTCATCTCTTCATTGATTATTTTCCTCCCAGATTCATCACTCTCCTTCCTTGCCACAAGAGCATTCTTTTTCCTTTACTACTTTCTGTTCCATTGAACATATTTTGGTCAGAAAGACGACAATTAGGATTTACACAAACGGCAGGAAAAAAACAAATGAATCCAGTCCATTTATCTGCACCCTGATCTTTCAAAAATATTTTCCCTTATGTTTTTATAGATAAAAGCTCGCCAATAGATACTCCTTCCTTTTTGAAAAGAGATGTTGAGAGAATATCTAAACCAAATCCAAGATCTCTAGTCTCAGTAAGGGAAATCACGACAAGGCCAATTGTTTTACTCCCTAGCATACAAAATGCAACATTTAGAAGCACATATAAAGCAAGCACAAGAACTTGACCTAGATTTAATCAGTTAAGTGACAGAAGCAGAAGAAACAGATACCTTCAACTCGTCAAGTTCACAAGTCTTCAGTTGTGCCTCAGCACCATGAAGACGATATTTGAGGAGCCTTCTTTCTCAGAAGTGAGCTGTATAATTTGCTCCCCTGTAAATCCACTCAAGCTGATATTTCCACAATTTGTTCAGATAATTATTTCTTTTGTCATGCAAAACTCTATCCATCTCAGCCTTCTTCTCAGACTGTCATAAACAAAAAGTGTCAAACCAAAAACTCCAATGAAGAATCATAACCAGGTTACAGCAATTATATATCTAAGTCATGAATAAACAAGAAACTGATACCTTAAAGACGGTTGTTGGTTGCCTAGATTCACTCAGTTATTGGGCTACGTAGCTTTTATCTAACTGTTTTGGAGATCTCAACATTCCTCACTTCACTGGCACATAACTGGTGAATAGCCGCTGCTCAATCGACCTTTGCAATTTCGTTGAATTCCCTTGGCATACTGAGAACTGGTCTTGTAAACTCTTGCTCCTCAGAGACCAATAAAATAAAATATTCTATATCCAATTCCACTTCATGACTACTAGCTGAAGTGCTGGCAGCACCATCGATCAGTCTCTTCAGCATCCTTCCTTGGTAAGATTCGTTGGGATATCACTTGAAAGGCAGAGCATACAGAGCCTTCACAAATTCAATCATGTGGGGGGCCTGTTTCAATGTCTCAGCAAGTACAAGAACTGAAGTCAACTTATCTCGTTCAGTTCTCAATTGCTCATTAGCCACTCCTTCACCGCTGATAATCTGTATAAGTTCACCAGTAAATTTGTCTAAATTAACACTATGAACAAGTCTCCTTTCCAAGACAATTGCTACCAATAGAGCCACAAAGGCTCCTTTCATTAAATTAAAAAGAAAATCACTTTAAGTAAGTAAACACCAGATTCATGAGATACCCACCGACCTCATAAGAAAAACGATTTGTTTGAAAAAACAAAAAAGTTGCTATATTTTCATGTATTCATATCTTCTTCAATGTCAAGAAGGTGCACAAGAACAAAAAAGAAATAAATAAAAAAAGAAGATGATGTTCACTCCAATTTGATTTTCAAATGGAAACATCACAATGAAGTTGTTGAAGGATCGAAAAAGTTGCTATGTTCATATATTCATATCTTCTTCAATGCCAAGAAGATGCACAAAAAGAACCCAAAAAACGAAAAAGACAAAAAAAAGAGATAATGTTCGCTCCATTTCAATTTTCAAAAGGAAACATCAGAATGAAGTTATTGAAGGATCCATGGTTGTGACTCCTCCGTAATCAAGAAATGAAACTATAAACTGTGGAAAAAAATCAAATCACAACCTGAGCTTGCTCAAAAATGCTTCGAATTTGTTTGATGTCAAGAAGAATGAGAAGCATCATCTTGTGTGTATTTACAGGTCTACTTCTACAATAGGCAACTCAGCTAAAGGCATTCAAACACTATCCCAAAGAAATTATTGAGTAGCAATTACAAACCAAAATCAACAAATGCAGGAAAAGATTTCCTTACCCTCTTCTCTAAAACCCATATTTCGTTTGTACGTGCATTGATCATGGAGGAGATGCTGGAAGTAGATCAGAACACATACAAGGTCAGCAAGGTTATGACTTATCTAATTTTTTCTCTTCTTCTATATCTGACTAACACATTGAGGAGGAAACTCAAACATTTTCTGGTGCACTTAAGTTGTCCTCAACAAGATCAAGTTTATTCAACAACTCCTCCAACTCATGCAAAGTAATCTTATAGTGGTCTTTGGATCGAGCGCCTTGCTCCACAATTGGAATGGCACGTCTATACAGATTGTTATGCCACCAAGCTGGGTTATGCACATCAACATCATTGGAACCACTAGGTATCTCAAGTGGTTGTCTCTTGCAATCCTTGCTCCAACGTGAAAGAATATATTGCCTCGGAATTTCCTCCACACCATTATAGTTGAGAACATTCAATGCGTGGCGACAAAGATAACCTTTGTAATTGAACAAGCTGCATATGCATCGAATATCCACTTGAGATGTCTCATACAAGACCTCGTAATTTCTAACCTCCTTTTCTTTTCCAGTTACCACTCGTTCTTTCACTATGTATGTTATGATTGTGCCATTGACATTTATCTGCCTTGTGTTGAAGCAAGAGTACATCCCCTCAACCTCAGACTGGAATCTCTTGAAAATTTCTTTTGTATACACCCTGGCGAGCTGCACCTCAAAGTTGCATCTTGTTTTCAGCTCACAGTTCAAATTTCTGGACTCCAACTCTGCCATGGCTTCTTTCAAGTGCTTCCTATGCAAAACTAGATCATATTTATCAACAAATTCTTTGAAAGACGTATGTTTATGTACATAACCATCAAAAAAGGCACTCTTGCTTTCACTTTCTTGAATAAGAATCATCCCTGCAAAGAATGTATCCTTCAAGTAAACAGGAACCCACATTTGCCTATCCTCATATAGTGAGTGGAGCCATTTATTGTCCTGAAGTCCATGTCTATGGATCATATCAGCCCAAGATGTTTCAAATTCAGCCAACTTCAAAGAATTAAAGACCGACCTCTTCAGTTGTCTTTTAATTACTTCATATCCCTTCAATCCTCCCAGTTTTTCATGGAGTCTCTGCATAATATACCATGCACAAAAGCAATGATGAGCATTTGGGAATACCTCAGAAATTGCAGTTTGGAAGGCTTTGGACTGGTCTGTAAATATAACTTGTGGAGGGTGATCCAACATGCACTTCAACCATGCCCGAAATATCCAAACAAAGTGCTCAACTGATTCATGTCCAATGAAGCCACAACCCAACAAAACCGACTGTCCATGATGATTGATGCCAATGAAGGATATCAAGGGAATCTCAAATTTGTTTGCCAAGCACATGGAATCAACAGCAACTGTGTCTGAAAAGTAAGCATAGTCAGCCCTAGACCTCGCATCAGCCCAAAAACATTTCTCAAACGCCCATCATCATCAACATCCATCAAATAAAAGAAATTCGGATTGGTCAGCTTCATGCGACAAAAATAGTTATATAATGCATGGGCATCTCCCTCTTTAAGCTCCAAATATTTGGCATGATCAATGGAATCGATTCCATCGCCCCTACTGATACTCAAGTAGCCATTACTTCCAGAATTGATTGCAGCTGGCTGATACAACTTTATGACATGCATGTGCATCACAGGCTTTGACGGTGGTTGTGTCTTTTTGGCAGCAATAATCATCTTTTTATGTGACTTGTAGAAGCGCTTGATTTCTGGACTAACCCTATGGTTGTGCTCAAGCTGGACTTCAACTATTCTCCACCTATTAGAGTCCACAAGCCTAATCACTATCATCGCAGGACATCCAGTCCTTGTTTCAGGCCTAGGGTTGTTGGCTTCACTTTTTTTCTTGAAGCCTGCACTACTGCAGCTTAGTTTTGCTCTATAACGCTCTTTCCTCTTTGATCTAAACCAAGAATTGCTTACTCTGATTCCGAAACCCTGTTCCTTTCCATACATATTATAGAAATCATAAGCTTGATCAAAAGAATCAAACTCCAACCCCACAGTAGGTGGTGCATGTCCTTTCATTGGTTGTGCATCGCTAACTTCACCTCCGCTATCCATAGCATTTGCATCTTCCTCAAACTCATATTCATTGCCATCATCAAAGAGAGGCTCACTATTTAGATGAACTTCTTCCATCTCAAACATATTGGAGAGACATTTGCATACAAGCTCAAAGGCAAAGGCAAGGTCAGCTGCGCAGAAAACAGTGTTAACATTCTGAAGGTCAATCAACTAGAGAAACATTAGCCTGATTGATCATGGGAGACTAGATCCAGAAGACTAAATTATGATAACATTAAAATATCAATGACTCAGTAATTCAAGTAGGGAATAAGTCGGTGGCTTGCACCTCAATATTTGATTAAAGTTCAAGCTCACAAGTCTGTTATCCTCCATAATAATAGGGCCACCATCACTAGAAACCCCTATAAGCACTTTATTTGAGCTTTATTTAGATGCTCACATGATTTATTCTTCATCACCCAACACATTCACACACTAGAATCACTAAATTTGCTTAAATCAAGCTTGGTTACATGCCCACCAATAATGTCAAAGTGCACGCTTTCACTTATTGTAACTTAACTACATATTTACGTTTTTAGTTTGCTAATATAATCATATATATCCTGGTCACTCATGCCACAACACCTATACTCTCTGTTCCAAGTTTAAATACATATGCATTTGACTTTTGCTTGTATAAGCACCTTTATAGTCTGATCTTCCATGACTCTATACCAACACTCACCATTGTTAGATTAAATGCGAGTTCAAGCATTTCATTCTTTCCCCAAAAACATGTACATTTTCCAATTTAAAAGATGTGGTTTAAATTACCTGTGGCTCTCTTTCCGGGGATGGATCTAGAGCAATGTATCACTGGGGACAAAACTTAAGGGATATAAAAAGACACTTATTAAGTTTATACCCCATTAACATTTGAAAAAAGAACAGGATTTTTTTTGTGTGTCCAAATTACACTTTCTTTCAACAAGAGCATGAATAGCCATCATTAAAGGTATTAATGATATAATCATTGTGTTAATTGATTTTGGATGAAGGCCTTCTTGGATTAGATTTCTACGTAAATTATGAGTTCGTATGTTGCAATCATTAATTATAGGCAGATAAAAAGAGAAAAGATTTTTGTTTAAACTCCTCTTTTCAATCAATCAAATATTTCCTCCCTTACGAAGCATACAGAACATTCGAACAGGTACTTTTCAATAAACCAAAAGGTAATAATCACGTAACGTAGTCCATTTTGTTATAAAAATCATTGAAACCAAAGATGAGAGTCAATAAAATATCTTAAGAGTATAAAATTTAAGTGGCGCTTTGCACCTTTATCCCTGATTTTCTTTTGCTTGAACTTCTTGAATAGGCAAGAACAGGAATTTATCTTCAACCAAGACTTCATCTTAACTCTCATCATTGCAACAGTTTTGCAATTTTTTAGGTAAAAACATGACGAATAATGTTAGACACACTAAAATCCGTCTCTCGAATAGGTTTACAAAGTTGCGTGACAGATTCCATTTAGATGTTTAAATGGGTCTAACTTAAGTAATCGTATAGGGAGTGCACATCATGTAGCAAAATACCTTCGGTATCCAAGCATTACTCAAATTAAAAAAATCTGTCAAGTGCTAGAGTTTGGCAGCTTTCTTCGGACTCAAAATTTCCCTATATTTGCATTTTGACTTAAATTCTACAGTTTTCCTTCAGGATGTGGGTGGGACCAGCGGGCTACATGTCTAAGTTTACATTTTCAAATGAATATAACAGCCCACTAGAAGTCCTGCTTAAAGAAAAAGAATGGGCCACAAGCGGGCAACCTGACAAAACTCAAGAACCACATATAAATAAAACCATATATCATGGTAATTTTTGGAGAGCTCAGTCCGGGCAAGTGCCACCACACAATAAAATCCGTCCTTGTCTATTTCCCTCGCTATGCATCAAAGTGCAATTGTTATATTTATGGCAACCAAAATCTTTTGACAGGAACCATTAACCTTTTGCTTATTAACTAACTTTCACTTTTCCAATTATGTGAGAAATGAAAAGAGAAGCTTCTTCCTGAGACAAGTAACAAAACAATGAAATCAAGGAAAAACAAAGGATCAAGAAAGACCTGATGGGATTTCATAATTCTCAACAGTTAAAGTTTCTAAAGATTTTCAGAAATCATTAAACAAACTGCATGCCTAACAAATACCCAATGAACATGGTCTTGAAAAAGCATTGTGGGCAATAAACAATCACTCCTGCACATGCACCCGAACCCTTAAATCTAGGAGTTTTCAAGGTTTTTAAGCAAACCAATGGTCACATATACATAGGTAGCTACTACATGACTTCCCTGTCAATACCTAGGATATGGGTTTTCAAGCGACCAAGATTTTGGCTAAGTAGATTGATATGAGTTTGACGATTGACTTGAAATGGATTGTTTCTTCCACAGACTTAAACCTTGGGTTGGAAAGACCTCAGCATTTCCACATTAACAACGTAAAAGTCAGGTTTTCCCCCAAAGATGATTCTAAAATGCCAAGGTAAAAAAAATGCTAAATAGTGCTGAACTAGGATAGGTCCATAGTCATACATCTAAATGTATCAAAGCTTATGCCAAAGAGGGGGAAAACTGTATCGAAGAAAAACAGTGAAGATCAACAGATGAAGATTTTTTTTTCTTTTTTGGCATTTTGACACCCCCAGAATAACCTAGACTAAGGAAGATATACAAAATGAATGTCCCATGCAGAGATTTCAACTCTCCATCTCCAATACATAGTTCTTTGGACGACAAAGGTAGTCAAAGTCTCGCTTGAACCAAAGAAAAAGGGCAAGAAAAGATGCTAGGAAGCTCAAGGCACTGCAATGAAGCCAAACTCGGGTACACTCCTCATGCCAGTATAATAAGTAACTCTCTGTATCCTTCTTATCACCGCATCCCATGCCACGGACTACTCGAAACACGTGACAGGCATAATATCATCCGATTTTCTCTAATATCCTGGCAGCCCAATGCAGCAACAGAGCTTGATGTTTCAACTAATCCCCACTTTCAGGCAGTTCACAGGAAATGCAGACACAGAACCGCCACAACCATAAAAGTTAATCTTCGGCATCTGAACCGATCATCGACGTCGATTTATAGTCATCTGGGTATCTCCTACTCATTCGTTAGCGGAAGTATATACAGAGCACTCCAACATCCATCTCATCATATCCATCTCATCCATTCCAGCTAAGGCATGCAATCTAACAACACCCCAGCCTACATGATCTTTGTAAAAGAGCAACTCACCAGAAGAGAGATTGAGCGCGAGTGCAGCACTCGAGTCGGCGCCGCGCCGGAGCTACGGCCGGAGGACCGACGCTGCAGGTGGACCGGAGGCTCCGCCGGACGCCGCGGGAAATCGCCGTCAGCTCAACCGCCCCGCCCCCTCCCGATTCATCCGGCGACGTTCGATCGGAAGCGACCGTGCTGGTGCCGGTTCGGCTTCCGGCCGGCTCTCCGACGGGTCAATCGGGTCCCCGGATTCCGGGATCCGAAAGGGTTTCTAGGGTTTCGAGAAGCCGGGAAACGGAGGGGAGAGAGATGGGCAGCTTCGCGGTGGTCGGAACCACGGTGGGTCGGGATTGATTCGAAGGCCGCCGGCGGCTTCCGGTCGTCGACGGCGCCGCTGCCGCCCGACCCGCTCAACTTTTCGCCGGCCGGTGTCGCGCGACGTTCTGAAGTGGAAAGGGATGAGAAGAAAATGAAACGGAGTTAATTCCGCTGAAATGCTGACGTGGCCTAAAGTTTAGGATTGATATTGTATAGAATTTTTTTTTCTCGGTCGAAATATTGTATAGAATTGCATTAATATCAATTGAATGGGCCAATTTGAGCTAGATAATTTATCACTCGATCTAAGCCCGACCTGAATCATCCATTTCACGGGCCTTTGTGCGGGTATATCTATTTACATATTTTTGAATTGTTGGTATACCGATAAAATGAGTTGCGATGTAAGAGAAAAGATTAAATTTATTTACAGATTATATATGCAGTTTTCCATAAACGTATCATGTATTGTGGAGGTCTAACATTAATGGGGTTGCGAGATAAAGATGTTAAAATTCTAGGAAAAATTCTAAATAAAATTCTAGAATTTTTTTCTCAGTCAAAATATTGTATAGAAAAATTCCAAATAAAATAAGCTATGATGTTAAAAAGATTGAATTTATTTATAAATTATATATGTAGTTTTCAAGAAATATATCATGTATCGTAGAGGTCTAGCATTAATGGGGTTGCGAGAAGATGTTAAAATTTTAAATTATATTTTTCCTTTAGTGAGTGCCTAGTGACCCTCACTAGCCATCGAACAAGGGCCTGCAACCCCTTCTTGTTTGCTAGGGAGGGCTTGACCCTCGCTTGTGGCTTTCAAGGGTAGCCTCACTTGAGGCGAGCGCTGTCTCGCTCACTCAATCTAGCAAGGGTCGGCCTTGCTATGATTAGTAGGGTAGCCTCTCCCAAGGTGAGGGTTGCCTCGCTAGATTGAGTGAAGGCGACCCACGCTTAACCCTTTTTGGCCATCACTGGTGGCTAACTATCACTTGAAATTGGCCACCAATGAAGAAAAAAGCAAAAATCATAAAAAATGAAAGAAGAAAAGAAAATCAGGATTTTTTTTTAAAAAAAAAGAGTAAATGATGAAAGTGAAAAGCATTTATTTGAAGTTATAGTCACTTTTAGACATTTTTTTGAAATAAAATCTATTTTGAATCCTTATTTAAAAAATGAGTGCATTTTTTTGCCCTTATTTGAAATAAAATATATTTCAAACATTTATTTAAGAAAATGAAGACATTTCATGTTCTTATTTGAAATTTTTCAAGAATTTTATGTTTCCTAAACACATGGAAAATAAATAAGAAAAAAAAAAGGTTTGAGCCTCCAATGATGGAATTTATGTATGAAATAAGACTATAGAAATTGATATTATTTATAACATGGAATGCTCTGTGTTTTAAATAAATCGAGATCGGATCTTCTTTTACTTTAAACATGTTATTGTAAGTTTGAGATAAAATATGTCATATCAAAGTAGTAGGAGTTACTCATTCCATTTAGTTTCTTTGCAATTGAAAAAGATATTTTATAAACTGCATTATAAATAGCCATAACTTTATTAAAATTTATACATTTTTCAAACTAAGTGAATTTATTTGATCATTGTAATTTTTAGGGTTAATACCTTGAAAAACCCCAAACCTTGGTATATCTGTGACAAATTTACCCAAAACTATTTTTTTGATCATGAAAAACCCAAAATTGGTACACTTGTGACAAATTTATCCCGACTGACCATAAAAAACCATAAACTGGTACATTTATGACAAATTTACCCCAAACTAATTTATTCGACCACAAAAAACCCCAAACTAATAAATTTGTGACAAATATACCATTAGCTAAATTTGATTAATACCACAAAAAAATCACAAAAATTGTAAATTATAACAAACGGATCATAAAATCCCAAATTGATATACTAATTAATTGTCACGTGTCATTTAACTTAATAATTTGATAATAAAATTTAACGAAAACTAATATAGGATAAATTTGTCATAAGTGTACCGAGTTTTGGGTAAATTTGTCAAAAGATATACGGTTTGGGGTTTTTGGTGATCAAAAAAATAGTTCGGGTAAATTTGTCACAGGTGTACCGGTTTGGGGGTTTTTGGTGATCAAAAAAATAGTTTGGGGTAAATTTGTCACAAGTGTACAGTTTGGGGTTTTTAGGGTATTAGCCCTAATTTTTAATACACCAAATCAAACAAGTTGAATAATATTGGTTATGCTTTAACCAACAATACCATATTTACCAAAAAAAAAACATGTAGCTTTAAAATGGAGGTTACTCGATTATTTCTATAAGCCGTACTTAAATATAGTATTTCTATTTCACATTGATAAATATATATTTTAACTTTTTCTATAACTAATTGGGTTCAAATATATTAAAATAAAGTGAAAATTAGCCATGTTGTAAAATAATTAGTAAAACAAAATATCTAAAATAAGGCACCTCATTGTAAATTAAATGGATGTCCTTGAATTATCTAATATATTTTTTCAAAATAAACTATATCATTTAGAATATGTGCAAATATTCTTTCTATTTATTTTTTTTTCAAGTTTAAACTCAAACATTTGGATTGTTGAAGTCGTACGAGAAAAAAGTAAAGCTCATGAACTTTGTCCTTATTCATATTGTTAAAATATTAAACCAAATGAATTTCTTTATCACAATAATTTCATTTAGATATAATGGGATGGAGATATATTTTGCCTTCATTTCCAACGGATGGATGTCAACAATTTGGTTTAGTTAAATTGAACCGTCAAAACCTTTTCACTTGAAACTAGGTCCAAATTGAACTGTCAAACTACCTAAATTCCTTTACTTATTACCCAAATTGAAAAGATTCAAAATTTTCGTTTCAATTCAGTTATTTTTGACACCCCTACGCAACTGTTTCACTTGTTTACCCCAGATAGTGAAGAGGTAAGTAACTTCAGGTGGCCTATGTGAGCTTTTTAACAGCACATTTTCTTTCGCTTTTTTGGCGGTATGATCAGAACAACAGCTTGCTTTATCTGGAAAATGTGATGTAGAAGGCCAAGCTTATGTCGATCTTCCTTCACTCTTGCCATTGGAAAGTGGTCTATGTCATTCCCAGCTTTACTTCTACGATGCCGACAATGAACTGGAGAACAGATTGAGGATGCCAAATGGTGTTGATAATGTCGGTCTGCTGAATGAATCCTACATGCCGAAGTATCGCGCCTGCCCGATTAGAAGATGTTCCTCTGCATGTAATTGAAGTTCGACAAGGAGTGATCCGAAACTCGACCGAGAGAGTTCACAACATTCTCTCTATGGAACAAGTTGCTGCACTTTGGTGGCAGGTAATGACCCTAACGGGGCACCCGAACGTGATCCAGTAGTTCGTGTGCACTCAGTGCACCGGTATCGCGTCGGCCGTTACTACAGTTGCTTCGATCCCTGCAATGTCATCTTTTATTTCATCATGTTGAGGTTGGTTGGCATCACAAGAGCGATGAACCCCAGTGCTTCCCCATCCGAGGAGGTCGTATCAGTTAACATGTAACTCGAACGGATCTATGCCTAATTTCATTTCAGAATACTCAATTCCTTTTCTCTTAGGCTGAGTTTTCATATCCTCGACATATGTATAAGGGAAAACAATACAGATGATTCCTGAATTTTAGTTAATGTGCAATGTCGTTTCTAAACTTTTAATTTACTCAATATGAATCATGAACTATTGATAAATATTTCATGTAGTTCTTTGATTTTCTCAAGCAACAAATTGGACATTATTCCACATTAAGCAAGTCCATGTTTTTATCCATCTACTCTAAAAAAGGGGGGAAAAAATTAGGGTGTTAACATGTCCATCATTGTTTGATGACGTGAATTATTATATCTTGATTTAAGATAAATAACTTATTTGGATTATCCATGTGTAACTTCTTTTTTTGTTGGCTACTGTTCAAAAGTAATAAATTTGAGGTCATATCAGTAAATTATATTAATTTGAATTAATGGAAGAACGATTTTAAATATTCTCATATAGTTTAGAAACTAAATCGAACATTCATCAATAGTTCATAAACTACATTAAATAAATTGAAAGTCTATGGATAATATTACACATTGGACCAAAGGTTATTGACCCTTTATGTCATTTTTCTCTATGTATAATACACCATTCAAATTTAAAATAATAATAAAAAATTATCATTTAGCAATTTTAAAATAATGAAAATTAAGAAAAAACGGAAATGCAATCCGCCCCTGCCTTTGCCAGGTACGAAATAAACATCCCTTTACCCCTAGTAGAGAGAAATGGTGATCGACCTCGATCGCTGAGCGTGCCATTGTTGGATCTGAAGCTGGACTTGCAAGTGAAGAAGCCAAACGTGGCCTTGGATTTGGAAAGCCCGAGGGCTACACTTAAACCCTCCGTCGAACTGGAATAAGAACTGAGGGTCGAGCTCTGCCTACACAATCGAGCGGAATTGAACTGATGAAGATCCCTTCTTCTGCTTGCAAACGTCGATCCACCCGTTGTGGGATACGCGGGCCTGAACTTGGCATTGACAAGACCCTTCCCCTGAAGCCTCCTAGGGCTGACTCCACAGGTTGTTCCCCCACCGGCCTGGTAGACGAAGACAGGCAGACATTTCCTGAGAAGATGGACTTCTCGACGAGCCTGTCCAGGTCAGATTTGCTGAGGTGGAAGGTCTTACTACCGCCGCCGATGGTGAAGAGATACTGTCGAATGCGATCTGTGCCCTTTCTCTCTCTATTGAAGAAAAGGGGGCTTTAACATTTTAAGCTAATGGCTTTTTTGGATTGAAAATTAGTATGTTTTAAATCCACTTAAACTTACATTTTGTGGGTTTTTTTTCCCTGTAAGATCTATTGTGGCCCATATCTTAAGTTTGAAGTGACCCAATTATGATCTGCTTCCATAAATATGAGTTAAAAAATAAGTTTGCCACTCATTTTAACAAACTTACCAATGATAAGCACGTGCATATCAAAGATGTCTTACAATATCCAATATCAAACTTTAAGGTATGTCCTCAACTTTTTCTAATGTAATATCTACAGAAATCAATTGTTTCAATGATTAAAAAAAAAAAATTAATATCATATTGCAACATGCACTGTTCTTCTTTTTAAGGAAAGAATTATCGCCATCGAAATTGTGGAACAGATGCAAGAAAAGGGTCTTCACTTAATGAAAGACAATGGAACATCCCAAAAGGGGTGCGAATGAGGTGTATTCAGCAAAAGTAAGATTGAATGTTAGAAATTTGTGTGAGGCATTCTTGAATAAAAGCAGACAACAAATGCTTTGTAGCTCTTGGCATCTTGCAATTTTACTTTCAATATCTTTTAGTTCTCTTGAGAAAAATTGAAAATAACTTCCGTGTTCTTGAAAAGATATTGACAAATTGATACATCTTTGAATTCGTGATCCGTGATGGGACAATTGCCAATGATATTATATAAGCTAGCCAAGAAATGAGAAAATTATCCAAAATGTCTTAAACTAATTATACGGATGATAACTTTGTTCTAAACTTTTTAATTTGATTAATATAGTCTTAAACTTTTTGACAATTTTCCAATATAGTTAATCAAGTCAATTTAAGACGGAAAGCGCTAACATAGATATCATATCATTGCTGGCCATCTTACGTAGTATGGTCAACATCTTGACATGAACAAATTTATGCAAAACAACTTGTTTTGCTTAATTTATTTCTTTTCCTTGTTTCTTTTCTTTCCTTTGACCATTCATCTTCCTCTTTCTTGGTTTGTTGTACTAATCATCTTCCCTAGCTTTGACCTCTCACTCCTCCACATCCTCGACCTCTCAGTGTCTCGCACTCCCTTTTTGTTCTCCGCATTGATCTTGATGAAGTAGGAAATTTTGAACTTGATACTTAGCAAGCAAACGTTGTTTGTGGGTATTAGAGTAATAGTGTTGGAAGATATGCTTGAGATATGACAAATTTGGTGATTAATACACTAAATCAGGCTGGGATTGTAATTGATTGAATGAATCATTTTAGGATAGGAATGATTCCATATGATTCGTCTTGGAGATATTCTTCCTTTTATTGTTCATATTTTATACTATATATTGAACACTAGACATGTAAAGAGTACAAGCTGAAGTGCATAGAACATGAACTTCTTCTTCCTCAATTTGTCTCACGGTATCGGAGCAGCTACTCCTAGCCTAGCTCTCATATAACTTTTTTTTTTTTTGCCTTCCGGATATATTTTTCCACCTTTGTTGCCAAAAAAAATAAAATAAAAAAACTTGCAAAAGAAAGTTAACACTATAATGTAGGAATCGATATTTGAGTGTCTTCAAACAAAGGAAATCAATTTTTTTTCTTACCATGCCCAAAAACCATTCATTAGCTTATGAAGAATGGACTCTAGAGGAGTGGACCTTGCAAGAAACTTCTCAAATCTAGAAAGCTACCTTGAACCTACCTGCTGAAGTCGTTGTAAGTTAGGAGCAACCTATACAGGCCCAACCTATAAAACGGCATCCCTTCCAAGCCCGCTGAATTAGGGGCAACCATTGTAGGCTAGTCCATCCAATGATTGCCTGTCTAGGTACTATCTAGCCTAAACTATTACATGGCCAACAAATCACGAAGAATACACCTAACCCAATAGAGGCCCACCAACCATAATCGAGGCAAGCTCAGCCACCAGGCTAGGATGGTTTCATGTTTGTCAAGCACCTGAATTGAGTACTTGGAGTTTGGGGGCATATTCATACTCGATTCCCCAACCTAGTTTTATGCCGTATCCAATCACTGCTACCAATAGTCTCTCCAAGCTCAGCAATCCATTGTATGCCTTTGGCCTCGAAAACTATTCAACATGGTCACAATAATTCCGATGAGCTCTTGTCAAGAAGGACAAGGATTGTTTCCTTGACGAAACTATTTCTATTTTGATTGACGAATGTCTAGCACAACATTGGAAAAAATGCAACCAGCTTGTCCGAACATGGATACAAAATTGCATAGCCCTAGATGTCAAAACCAGAATTCCCCCAACGGAGGACTCGAGGATTATATGGGAAAACATAAGAGAAACATAAGGAAAATTGGATTGGACAAAGCTATTCTCTCCTACCTTTACACTTTTAAAATTTGAGTAAGGAAACACGTCCATCATTGCATGATTCAACAAGCTTTCAACACTTTGGAATGAACTAGAAGCGGCTAAAGAAAAGCTTGAAGGGCCAAATTTGTACTAAAAAAAAGAGAAAAAGTGACCCGTTTCATCTTGATTCCGAACGACACTTACCTTTCGCTTTAGTCTTAAATTTTGGCAATGAATCCCATGCCACCGCTTGACCGGATCTACTAGCTTGCGATATAGTAGGAAAGCCATCAACTTTTCTCAATGGAATATGTCAAGGTAGGGGAAAGCATCTTGGTCATTGCTTAAATGAAGAGTGGAGACGATTTGGGATCACCCAAACATTCCTTTGGGATTGAGATTGCCCCATTAGACCAAGGAATCTCTCTTAGCCAAAGGAAATTTGTATTGGAAATTACATCAAAAGCAAGCTTATCAAGATGCAAACCAACTATTTATTCTCATCAAGTAAAATGCCAAATTGACCATGGTTGATTATGATGTAGGATTATTATCCCAATGATGATCCATTACTCAAAGACCCATCAAGCTATGAGAGACTCATTGGAAAGCTAATCTACCTTATTGCGATCTACCTCTCCAGGCTTTTGATCCCAAGGAATAAGTTTAAAAGCATTTGTTCGTAAAGTCAATCCGAATGGTACATGCAAATAGATCTCAAATAAAAAACCATTCAACCTTGCAAATGGATGTATAATCCGAATAGTACATACGAACGACAGTTTCAAATGAATTCCCAATTTGCTAACATCGCAATCATGTTGTCAATTTATAAACTCGAGTCCTCTCAAATTCATGCTTCGCGTGATAATGGTTCATTAGAAGTTCTTAGGCAACCTAAAAATGTTTTCTAGAAGTCACCACTAGCCTCTTTGTTGGGGGTCGGCTAGAAGCCCAATCAAGGGCTAAGAGGCCACCCTTGATTTCCATGAAACCGGAGATTTCATGGGTTCGAGGACTTGGGTTACACTAAAGATTTCTATTGGCGTCCTTTCGATACCTATGAATATGGTTGTTATCTAAAGTGATCAAGTGGTCTTTTTACTTTTTCAAGAAAGTTCAAATTTTGATACCAAGTGATCACATATGTATGGTCCATCCGTGTGATTCTATTTAAACTATTGAAATGAAAGAAAAAATCAATCAAGTAAATTCAAATTGTATTGCGAGAAATAAACACCAAGACAATCATAGAGATGATTATTCCAAGTGTAAGAAAGAAAATAAACCCGCAACTCGTCAAATATTTATACAACACAAAGGGAAGCCCAAGACATATATCGAGAAATGAATTGATATAAATTATCAAAACCAAATTGGACATCGGCTATTCTACTCTCTTCAAGTCCCTATAATCACCTCCTCCAAGGGTCACCTTTGGAACTAGTCTCATACTAATTAATGCTAAAATAGCAATCAAGGGGCAATCAAATACAATCAAACAAGTGCAAACATTCTAAAGCAATTCAAAACACAAGGCATGGCCTAGGGATTGGCCTTTGATATTCATGCATTTCGAGCCATCCTATAACCACTAATTGATTTTTTTAGCCATCGGTATTTGGCCATCCCTTATGTCTAAGTGTGTCCCTTTGGTTTACCTCATGTACATGCATTAGTCCTAGGCCGTTCATCTAGAAAACACATGCAAAAGAAACATAAACTCATGCACTTACGTCATAAGACATTGGTTCTCAATCAGTCAACCAATGAAAGTGAACTGAAATGGGTCACTTGCACAATCAAGGCAAACACAGTGATTCAAGTATACACACAAGAAAGAAAACCAAAAGGATGTTGACACCTAAATTTTACTATTTTATTTAGGACTTAATCGCATACAATATTAGGAATTAGTCGCTAAAAAAATGAGGAAGCAAAGAGTAAAATAAATAGCTTTCATTAAAATGCATCGTGTATGTTTTCTTTAAAATCCATTACGCATAGATATTAGGAGCATTTACATAACTATCACTAATTAGTGAATCTAACAATGTAAACAGACAAAAATAAAGAAGGCGGATCGGGCTTGGTCCGATCCTTCTCTTTTCTCCTCTCATTTGTATGTCTTTTCGCTTGGGCCAAGCCCAGCTTCATTTACTTTTCTCTAAGCCCAGCCCGCATGCTAGTCTTCTTCCTCCTCATGCCGGTCACGCTCTGCAAAAAAAGGAGTACAGGTCAGAGAGGAAACGAATGGCAAGCGGCAGAGGGCAGCACAATCCGTGGGTCTGGGCCAAACCGACCAACAAGTTGGTGATGGCAGAAGCCATGCGCACTGGCCGATGCCCTCAAAAGGGAGCAAGGGGGAGAACGGAAGCACCAAGAGAACTAAGAGGGAGATTGAAGCGAGAGATATCCGAGAGAGTGAAGTCGAATGAGGGTTTTGGCTACCATCGGTCATTCGTTCGTGAGTTGCTGTCCGTCGCGGCTCTTCTCATTGAACCAAGTAGGTCTTCTCTGCTCATGCATGCTCCATTTTTGTAAGGCGTCGGATCGGGACTCGCGGCTGACCAGTTCAAGCGAGCTTCGGTCCCATTGAGCCTCCATTGATGTTTCTGTGCGTGCTAGTATGCTCATGTAGAAGCCTAAGCTCTATTTGAGTTTCGATCGAGGAAAACCTTCTCGTTTCATTAGTGCAGACCATGTGTTCGACAAAATGCCTTAAAGAAAACCGAAGAGTAGCCCGCGTTTTAATGCCGGACCGACTCGTTTTTGCCCCCGTGCTTGCTGAATCCTTGTTGCCTTGCCTCTTTTCATTGTGTTTTCGAGCGGTTTGCGCGAGATATTTGCATGTATTTGAATTGACGAAACTTCTCGTTGCGTCGGAAATGGGTTAGTGGTCGCCGGAATAGGTAGCCGGCGATGGCCGGCGCCGGTCGAGGGGGATGACCGGTGGGCGGCAGTGGTCCGGCGGTCGACGCTGGTTGCTTCGGCCGGCGTTCATGTATGGTGCAGAAGGAGGAGGCTTCAGGCGGAGAAAAAAAATTCGTTGGTAAGAAGACCATGGGAAAAAGACAAATAAAAGCAAAAGAAAAAAGAAAAGTAAAGAATAAGAAAAAAAGCAAAACAAAGAAAAAATAGAAAACTATAAAATGGCAAAAAGTGGCTTCGGGAAGGACCATTGAGCAGAAGATGGAGCAGCAGAAAAGATAAAATAGGGATAAGACTAAAAGAAAAAAAAGGGAAAAATATATATTTTTTCTTTAAAAAAAACTAAACCAAAAAAAAAAGAGAGAATTTTTTTATCCGACATGGGTCGGACCTGGGCTTGGATTGGATCAGCGGGCCGAATTGTGTTTACCCGATCCGAACCCGTTTTCCTTAATATAATAATATTAAATATTAAAAATATATTAAAAATTCAAAAATTTCAAAAAAATCAAAAATTTCGAAATATAAAAAGATTCAAAAACTCAGAAAACATAAAAAAATTCGACCTTTTAAAAAAAAAAATCAAAAAATCAAAAAAAAATTAAAAAAAAACTCTAAAAAATTAAAAAAAATATATTCAAAGATGTTAAAATTAATCTCTTGGTTTATTTTCTCTTAAAAAAATGGAAATCTTTCAATTTAGAATCTTGCTCAAGAGGTTTTAGTTGTCCTTAAGGACAAATATTCTTAATTGTGCAATTTTGGTATGTTGATGATTTTGACTTCCATTAGCTAGGATTAGTATTTATCTTCCTTAATGTTAAATTTTTGCTATCCCATGATGCGCATTTAATGCTTCCTTTGACTGTCGATTATTATATTGATGACTATGCACTTGTATGATCACTTCATGTGTTAGCACATATCTTAATGCGACATCCAGATTTTAGGGTTTTAATTTGGTGAATAAATAAGATCCGCCTTCATCGTCAATTTATTGGCCGGCCCGAAATTTCAATAAATAAATTATCGGAAGAAAAATTTGAAGCCCGAAAAGAAATAAAAAGGAAAGAGAAAAGAAAAGAAAATTAAGGCTATTGTTTTATTTCTTTTCTCTCTCTCCCTCTCTTTTCCTTTCTTTTCTTTCTTTTCTTTCTTTTTCTTTCTTTTCTCTCTCTTCTCTCTCCTCTCCCCTCCCCAACGTGCGGACAGCTTTCTTTTTCCCCCCACCGCTCACTTTTCTCTCCCTTATCTCTTCCCTCTCTCTCCTCTCTCTTCTCTCCCACTTTTTCCCCCACGTGACCGAAGGCTTCCCCTTCCCTTCGTTTCTCGCTCGTGAAAACCAGAAACGAGGAAGAAGAAGCCACACGGCTGCAGCTCGACGGAGCACCTCGTCCCGCCGCCGCACTGCCGCCCGCGCCCGCGTCCGCGCTGCGCCCGAGCGCCCGCCGCTCGCCGTCGTCCTGCCGTCTCGCGCGATCCAACCGTGAATCAGCCCTGTTTCGCCCCTGTCCGCACCGACCAGCCACCGTCCGGCCACCTCCGGCCACCGCCCAACTCCGCCCGACCTCCCCGACGTTCCCCTCGCCCTCCGCCGGCCTTGCTCCGCCATCTCAGCCACCGGAACAGCCTCGTTTGGCCATGAACATCAGCTGGAAAAATGGGTTTCCAGCACTGTTCAAGGCCGTTTTGGGCCGTTTCCCGGCCCCGAACCCGAGCCGTGCTTTGGGGACAATCGTTCCTCGCGTCGCCGCCGTCGGATTGATCCGATTTGCGCGCGATTTGGTGAGTAATCTCACTAATCCCGGATTAGTTGGCTAATTATGCTTTAGGTTGGTTTAGTTTTAATTAATTATGTTTAGGTTGTTAGATTAGAAGTAATTAGCAATTATTAGTCAATTGTGATGCGATTTAGATAAATTGATTGTGCAATTAACAAGTAGACGTGGTCTACTATTTATTGGAAGTGTCTCGGGAATTTTCGGACCCCTAATTGGGCTTCAATTTGATGATTCGGGCCTAAGTGAGATTTTTGGCATTTAAATATTAATTATCGGAATTAAATTAAATAATTATTTATTTTCCGAAAATTTGAGGGAGATGGTCTGGAACCGGAATATTATGCTGATGATCGTGGCGAAGTCCGTTTATTTGATCGGACTTTATTTTAAGCTAAATTGAATTTTTAATATTAATTAATTTTCGAAATTAATTAAATAATTATTTATTTCCTGAAAATTCAACTGGGATGACCCGTGACCGGAAAATTATGCTAATGACCGTGGTGAAGTCCGTTTATTTAATTGGACCTTATTTTGAGCTAAACAGAATTTTTAATTAAATAATTAATTGTCGAAATTAATTAATTAATTAATTATTTTCGGAAATTAAGTTTGAGATGGCCGATGACCGGAATTTCATGCTGATTGTCGTGGTGTGGTTCGTTTATTTATTCGAGGCTTAATTTGTGAGAAATTGATTTATTAGTGATTTTAGGATTTATTCCTAAATTGAATAATCTTTGGTTATTACTTGAAGAATAACGGGCATCAGTTGATAATGCCAATATATTGAAAAATTTGCGAGTGGGGCTGTGATACCACTACATATAGCATTGCCGAAAGGGGGTAGTGATGCCACTACATGCCGAGTGGGGCTGTGATACCACTACATATAGCATTCTTAGTGGGGCCGTGATGCCACTACATGAAATTAGGTAGTGATGCCACTACATGCTGAGTGGGGCTGTGATACCACTACATATAGCATTCGAGGTGGGGTAGTGATGCCACTACATGCCGAAAGTGGTAGTGATGCCACTACATATAGCATTCCGAAAAGTGGGGCCGTGATGCCACTACATATAATATTGCCGAGTGGGTAGTAATGCCACTAAATCTAAGAAAATTGCTCGGTGGGGCGTGATTACCACTTATAATTAAGTTGTGTCCTAAGGACAATGATTCATAATTGGGAATTAAATTGGAATAGTTGAAATGATCGGAAGTGGTCATGTTGACATATAATCATTGATCGATTGATCGTTCTTTGATTTGACGTCGTGAATTGATTGATTGATTGGGATGACCATGAGATGGTCTGATTGACTTAATGTCGGTAGGTCGATTGATCGATGATTCAATCTGAGTGTGACTTGATGTGATTCATTGCCTTGGTTGGATGTTGTGAATTGAATGATTGAATGGAGATGATCATGAATGGTCCTTCCAGGCATATAATCGACTAGGTCGATTTGATCGATGCTTCGATAAGTGATCTGATTGCTTGGGTGCCTATTATGAATTGTACTAACTTGTAGGTGGGATATGAGGCCAAGGTACGTTTTCTACCCTATGCGTGTATAGGCAGCCTATAGTATAATAGTTTACTAATTGGGCTTAGTGGGGTAGAACTCGCTGAGACGTAGTCTCATCTTAGTTTGGGGAAAAACATTTCAGGACCCCGTTGAGGAGCTGAGGAGGAATCTGAGAAGGAGAACTCGGAGGTGAAACCTGAGTAGAAGGACTTTTGGAAGAAGAAGATAATACCGAGAGAGATTTTGAATATGACCTGAAGGGATTGAGATTTCATCTTCTTTTGTGAACTCCAATTGATGTGAATAGTTATAAAGTTCTTTAGTTGATGTCATGTACAAAAGTTTGGTTATAAATTTCAATATGAAAAATATGACCTTTGTTTTTCTATCCCATTTTTTATTGTCTGGGGATTTTAACTACTTCGCATGCGCTTAAAAATGAAAGGGTCGGTGATACATTGTCGCAGGATATCGCATTATAAAATCGACCAAGTGAGACGGATGTGTGCGTGCTTGAGGATCGGGCGTGACACCTAAAATCAATTCAAATTGCCTGACAAAAATATTTTTTTAAAATGAACAAAATTAGTACCGAAATGGCACTAATTTGACAATTAGTGTAATCAAATCCCCAGCCCTAGATTCTCTAATTGCGTAGGAAGTGAGATACACTCCCATGCCTCATTTGGTTTCTAGTCGATTCCAATAAGCTAGTGGTGATTCCTTTTTGCAAAATTCTTGAAAATATGCTAATGTTGCGCAAGATATGGGTTTAAGAGAGCCCAAGCCTAATCATGGGCCATAGGCTCGTCTTTTAGGCAATACCCCTATACCTACTCCCTCCCCCGAGGGTAGGTTGTGACAAAGGATTAAACTTTTTAAAGATTTGTAATCTAGGATATAAGTTTTTAGAAATTGCAAGCAAGGACGCAAATTTTGAAAAATTGCAATCAAGGACATAAGTTTTTAAAATTGCAATTGAATCCTTAAAAGAAAGTTTTCAAGTTACAAGTGATACCAAACAAGGATATTAAGTTTGTTTAAATTTTGAGACAGCTTGGATGTTCTTGGAAAATAAATTCCAAGACCAGGGTGCGAATAATGTTGGTGCACTGATTGGGTCCTTTGAACCATCAAATATGATTTGATTCTGACAAACTTGATATCAAAAGAAAGCTTAGATCGACGTATAAAACTTTTGAGTTTTGATAATTTTCATAAAAGGTCATTGATTTCGTTAAAGTTGTGAAATACCTTTGGGTGTCCAATGAGAACTTGGCATAATTAACGGCACTTTGATCAAACTCTCTTTTGAAAACCATAAAGAATTTCAAACTTAACGAATCTAATGCCGAATAAAAGATTAAAAAATTGTTTGAAACTTTCGTGAAGCATGCATTCAATGATTTGTGCCATATGAATTTAACAAAACTCAAACAATGCACAAAGATCGAGTACTAGACACCTGGAGTGCTAAAACTTGGAATGGATGGACATACCAAAAGTTAGGAAAGTAATACTTAAGTGTCAAAATTGGAGTAAAATTGATCACTTAAGTGCCAACGGCGAGAAAATTCGGCCAAAATGCTGACGTAACGATTTTTCAATGAGGTAAGTGCAAAATGACGTCATTTTACACGCCGCGTGGTTAGACAAATGCAAAAATAACCTTGTTTTGCTTTTGACATGATAAATAATTAATATAAAAATTAATTAAATTTAATTTAAAACAAAATTTATTTAAAACATTTATTATTTTTTTTTAAAAAGGAGGGAGGAAGCACACAACTGAGGGTTGAGCCCTTGCCGCCGCGCCGCCTCCCCACCATCACCGGGAAGGACCGACGAAGGTGTGGGAACCGTCGATCGGGGTCGCCGGGCCCTAGCCAGCCGCCTTCTTCCTCTCTCCCCTTTTTTAATTTTTTTTATTTTAATTAATTTTTTATAATTAAATTTTATATTAAAATTTAAATCCGCTTCAAAACAACGTTGTTTTTGCATTTCTTTGCTAAGTTAGCTCTCCGGCGAGCTATGTAGATAAAAAAAATAATAACAATAAAAAATTGCTACTTAGGATTTCTAGTGAGGTTCATCATAGATGGCACTTAAGTGTTATTTTCATAATTTTTGGCACTTAAATATCTATTCGTGTCAAGTTTTGACACTTGGGGTATACTTCTTCCCACAAAGATTAGTTTTGGAAAATGAAATTTAGCAATGGCTGCAACTTTAAGAGGGTTTTTTTTTTTTTGATCGGTCTCTACTCTATTCCTACTCTACACTCAACTTTTGCCCGAAGAGGGTTGACAAAAATAGCAAATCATATTTTATTTTATTTTATGAAATTTTTTTATAATAAATTTTAGTATGTCAAATTGTCAACGCATGAATTTACAAAAATCAATGAACAAACATCAATCATTTAGCAAAATTAGCATTATAGAAGGACACCTATTCAATTCTAAGCCTCTTTCATCAAATTAATAAATCTCATTTGATCCAAAAATTGCACATGTCACATATCATATCATGATGAACGACATTCAAGAAGGCCAGTAATAGCACAATCACAAATGAGGCATTGCACAATGACAATCTATTCATGCCTATCTAATGATGTGAGATTTCCATGAAAATTTTATGGCATACAAAACATGCTAACACCTACAACTTTCATGAAGAAACCTATTCTTGAATCTAAATGCATTTGCTCAAGACCAAAGAATAAAAACAGCAAAATCAGTGAGCTGAACTTTACAAAATGGAGTATGTATGGTTCAAAGGCAATCATCCTAACCAAATGAATTTCAAAACCTTCGAAATTTCTACATGTTGTACATATGTATGTCACACAGAATATGAAGAGATTGGTTTGAAACCCTATTTTGAAGAAACCTACTCTTGATTTTGATTCTATGATTTTATAAAAAGCGCAGAACATGAAGAGATTGGTTTGAAACCCTATTTTGCAAATTAGTACATGAATGATTTATTGATGCTCGACCTATCTAAATGACATGAAAAGAAAAATTATGAAATTTTGATATCACAGATTCATGTGTTCCAAGTTTTTTTTTTTTTTTTTTGTGTGAAAGCACTGACTTAAAAAAAATCACAAAAAATTGACTAACAACAATCATTTGTTGGAACAAAACATTGAAACAACACATGAACTACTTGTTGATCTACACATAGCAAACAAAGGCCCAATCTAACAAACAAGATGTCCACATAAACATAATGAAATTCTCTACAAATCATTATAAGGCATCAAAGACAATTAAAGTCATCTACAAGCTCAATTGAAAATGTTAAGCAAATGAGTCCAATCTCTCATCCGAATTTCCAGAATCAAACGGCAATATTGCAACAATCATTCGATAAGGCAAATGACAACCAAATCATAGATATGATATGCTGTTAGATATCTTGTCGGATCTATTTCAAATCTCATTGAGGCATTGAAGCTAAATTACCTCATCTAATAGCTCATTTTAATCATCAATAAGGTTAGTTAGATCAGAATTTCAATTTTTATAAAACCAAAAAAAAATGCATCATTAAGCCATATTCTCATCAACAAACCTCACCATATCATAAAAAATTATCCTCAATCATTCATATCATTCATCTACACATAGATCACAACCCAAAGCATGAATTTTAGCCCCCGTTACTTGTTGCAACCTCGCTTTATAAAATTCACAATCCGAGCGGGTTTACCTTGTTGCGATTGTTCTTCAAGCTCAAATAAGCTAAGTCGGCCACTTATGAACTTCAAGAAATGACTGGAATAGCTCCTTGAAAATCTAAATCACACAACGAAACTTCAATTTTGAATCAAATGCAAAGCCGCAAACTAAGAACAATAGATTGAGTTTAGCGGTTTAGGTGAAGTTCGGCTCGAATCTAGCTAAAATCAAGTCGCGGATGGCTTGAGGAGTGGCTGAGGACCACCTTGAATATGAAATTATGCAGCGCCCCTCTATTTGGAAGGCCTCATATTGTTCCTTCTTTATCAAGACTTAATCTTATTGGTTTAAGAATAATCACATGGATCAATGACATGTCTAGATGAATGGTTATGATTAATCATCGATGAATGGCTGAGATTTAATACTTAATCCCTAAGCACGTTTCTTAATTGGCTTAACCTTAATTATTAGGATTAGTGACATGGCATGTTGGGGCAATCTAGTTAATTCACCAAGAGGGTAATTCCATAATTTTTGTGTAAGAGGGGTATAGGAGAGTCGGCTATGATGTTGGCTAGTGGGGGCTGGTCGTCAACCACCGGCCATTGGAACGTCGCTGGAAAATGGCCGAGCTAGCCATTTCTCGCCAAAGGTTAGTTGGACCGATCTAAATTGGTTTTGATCAGTTCGGCTAGTCTAGGTTGGTTTTGGCCGATTTTTTCCAAAATTGTGTGCAATTAGGTCCCTGTAAAGAATTCATTCGATTAGAAGGAGAATGGGCTAATTCAAAAGGAAATGGTCCAAATTCATTAAAATTAGACCAATCAAATCTCTTAAAAACATTTCAATTGATTTTAATTGGCTTAATCACTTCAAGAATATTGAAAATCATGATTAAATTCAATGGGTGCGAGAATTTAGAATTCCTAGCCAATCAGCATAATTTGTGCAATTCTTGTCCTCAAAAACCAAATTAATTGAAATTGACTTTAATTGATACAACAAGATGTCAATTGGTTCAATTATCCATGTTCATGATGGCTTAATGCATCGAAATTGAACTAGAATAATGGTATGAACTTTATGTTGAAATTCAATTGAGAGTCAATGATGGAATTAAACCTCAATTTATCAAATTAAAGCTTAGTCTAGAATGGCCCAACTTGAATTGCACCAATTGAGGTTCATTAGCTTGAATTTCCAAAGTTCAAGTAAGCTAAATCCATCAAATTAGAAATTTCCCAAGTGAATTTGCCAAAATTGACCATGGATTTGAATTCAATTTGAGAAAATTTGTTGATTTAGGATAATGATAGCTCTCATACCATGAAGAACCAATCGGAACCCTTAAGGGCTGAAAACGGCAAGTTTTGCCTATATAAGCCAAATCACCGAAATGGTCGCGCAAATAATCTTGAAATGACTTCTAAATCATTTCTAGATCAAATTATGTTTGATCAATTTTGAACATAAAATCGAAAAATTTGGAAAATGAGGTTCTTAATCGATTTTTGTAAAATTTTCAATAACAAAGTCAAATTAAAAGTAAAATGAGATGACTTTTCCATTTTTACATTTTTCAATTTTTTTTTTATCAAAGATTTGATCAAAAGTCAACCCTTTAGTAACTTATCACTAAAAAATTAAATTTTATGATAAAAATTTAGAATTTTTGAAAACTAATGTGGCCAAAGTGAAA
Source organism: Eucalyptus lansdowneana (assembly GCA_017140395.1). Lineage (NCBI taxonomy): Eukaryota > Viridiplantae > Streptophyta > Magnoliopsida > Myrtales > Myrtaceae > Eucalyptus > Eucalyptus lansdowneana. Next base: position 31,297,447 of record CM029485.1, read on the forward strand.
TTGTGACCAATTGGGAACTTTTTATTTTGACTTAGGGTCGACTTTTACTTAAAGGATCGATCAAAAAGTCAACTTTTTTACTTTTTGGGTTTTTTTTTTTTTGACGAGAATAGTTAGAAAATTATCCACAAATGAAAGGCCAATGAAAAAGAATTAAAAAAATGATACTTTTTACTCAAGAATTGGGTTCCATCACAATAGGAAATCTTAATCTCAAAGTTTTTACATTTTATGACATGTCGACTTAAAATTATGTGTCAACATACTTCACCATGACCATACCCAACGTATGTTTGTCAATTCATGCGTACTCCAAAATAGTTTCACATGAATGTCACTTTAAAAGTTGTGAAGTACTTGAAAAAATGCTTAGGACTTGGGCTACTTCTATCCTGAAGATGTAAAGTGGAGGTGATAGCCTAGTATGACAAGGATTATGCGACAGTTAAAGATCTATTACTGCTTTCTACATTAAACTTGGGGAATCGTTGCTTTCATGGAAAACACAAAAGCAGTCCACCATATCCTTGTCACCAACCAAAGTTGAATATCGAGCTATGGCCAAAACTATTTGTGAAATAATATAGATATGAGGCCTACTTCTAGACCTTGGGTTACAAGTTAAAAGGACCAACCATACTATTTTGTGACAATGATGTAGCACTTGAACTTGTGACAAATCTCACAATGCATGAAAAAATGAAGCATCTATAAGTTAATTGTCACTTCACTTGATACAAGATCTAAGAAGGGATAATCGAGACAAGAGGAATAAGAACCACATAATTGCCTGTAAATATTTTCACCAAGCCTCTATGTCAAACACACCACACATATCTATTAAACAAGTTAGGTGTCTTGGACATATATATAAGCCGTTAGCTTAAAGGGGAGTGTTGGAAGATATGCTTGAGATATGGCAAATTAGTTTGAATTGTGATCGATACACTAAATTGGTCTTGCAGTATAATTGATTGAATGGATCAATTTAGGAGTAGAATTGATTCCATATGACTTGTCTAGGAGATATTCTTTCCTTTTATTGTTCCTTTTTTGTACTATATAATGAAAACTTTACATGTAAAGATTACAAGCCGAAGTGCATAGAATACAAACTTCTTCAATTTCTTCTTCCTCAATTTGTGTCATAGAGTAAAAATAGGAAATTGAAGAGAGAGAGAGAGACAGAGAGACAGAGAAGGAATGGCGTTGCATTGGAATGCCCTCACCCACCGCGACCCTTACTCATCAAGCGGGCAACCCAACCATCGTCACAAGTTACAAATCACATATCTATGTAAAGCTATGATCTATTGCTGGTCGCGTGGCCATCAATACATGATCTCATCACTGAACGATGGCGACTTGGACAAGGTCTCTCTCAGTATGCTCCAGATATGAGATTTGGTCTTTCAATTAGTGGTTTCACTCTTGGAATGATTATGTCCGACCAGTGCAAGTAGGTCATCATCCCCATGCGGCGGTGGTGGTGGCGGTGGCGGCAATGGCAACGGCAGCTAAGCAAGCAAAGTTGCTCATGGCGGGCCTGGGCAGTGAAGGGTGAACACCGTTCACTACTCATTCAAGACTCCTTGCCTAAGTGCTTTTTTTTTTTGGTCAAATTTCCGATAATTGTTTACCAAATTTTACTTATAATCCAATTTTGTCGATGTGCCCAAAACACACATTCGAATGATATATATTTGGACATACAAAACCGTGCATAAAATAGCATAAATCAATTTTATCCTTATCTCATTCAATCTTATCTTAAAGGATGAAAATATCTAACAAACGCAACCGTAGAGGTTAATATACGACCGTTGCTTTTAAGATACAGATTTTCTGGCTTGATTCAGGGAAACTTTATTATTATTTTTTTTTTTTAACAATTCAGACGCACAAGTGCAGGGGCACATAGCCACTTGGAAGCATAGAGAACAAGCTGTAAGCTTTGTCAACCAGTTAGGTGCACATGGCAATTTGCACGCAATTACTGACGTCCGAACATATGACCTCAAAATCCTCTAACGCGCCAACTGACAGCGCCAGCTCCGAGGAGATACCAAGCAAATTTCCTTATCCACTAGCAATTATTAGTCAATGTACAAGCAAGCAAAATTGCGTACTGGTCCAAGAGTCCACTTGTCTCTACAACAGCACAGGGGTGTTTTTTTTTATATATTTTGGCAATACTGTCGAAACTAGTCAATAGAAGGCTCTAGTGATCAATTTGGAAGTATTCCTGGGCATATATATACAAACTCTTTGATACATATTAGGCCAAAGTCCATGCCTCTTTACCATGTGGGTTCGTCTCTTGCGACCAATAGGGTGGACCATAAATCCAAATCGAAATAAATACGGCTTGGTACCACTTTCTATTTCAATTGAGGTCATCTTGATAGAGACCCTTTTTTAATTATTTCCAAAATAAATCTCTAGTGATTCTCCAAATAAATCTCTAGATGAGACGTTTTTCCCCAAATCAAAACTTCGCAAGTCGTTTAGTTTGAATATTGCCTACTGCCTAGTAATCACACTCCCAATCTCAATCACTTTTGCGTCTCTCCTCGAATTATTAAGATTTTTTTATTTAGATTAAATTTATATATAAGTTTTATATGAAGTAGCAAATAGATCTTTGTCTCTCCTCGAATTATTAAGATTTTTTTATTTAGATTAAATTTATATATAAGTTTTATATGAAGTAGCAAATAGATCTTTGTTGTTTCTCGATTTTCATTTTCTTTATTATCTTTCAATTTAGTGACAATAGTTTGCCAATGCTAGAAAATATTTTCTGTCTTAAAAAAGTGAATTGATAATGTTATATATAAGTTTTATATGAAGTAGCAAATAGATCTTTGTCGTTTTCGATTTTCATTTTCTTTATTATCTTTCAATTTAGTGACAATAGTTTGCCAATGCTAGAAAATATTTTCTGTCTTAAAAAAGTGAATTGATAATGTTATACTGACCATTATAAAAGTTTTATTCTTGGAGATAATATATAATTTAATCATCTTAAAATTATATTATTACTACCAGTTTCATTTTACTTTTAGCCATTTATAAATTCAAACCGTAAAACTGTACATATTAATAGAAACATACATTTTTCTGAACTCTAAAGGTTTAATCTAATCTTCGTAATTACATTCAACATAGGGCACATCGATTAAAAAATGTATTTTGAAATGCATTTTATCCATATTTGGAATTTAAGCTCACTAACTGACTAAGTTTGTGGAGTAACAAATGAATTGAGTTTAAATTTGGTGGTTGGATCCGTACAACTTATTGTCTGGTTCTAATTATTTATGATGGATTAATTCTAAAGACTAAAACCTATGCAGAATGTCAACGTTAATTTTCTAATTTTAGAATAGAAGTAAAAGCGACTAGGATAAGGATGATGATGACTAGGCAATCCTTCGACGTGATGTGATAGTGAAAAATCTAGTTTGGAAAATAGTTTTGAGAGAATCTATGTCGAGAATTACTTTTTCAGAAGAATTTACTTTGAAAAAGGAAAATTTCACAGATTTATTTCGACTGTTTTTTTTTTCTTTTTCCTCCTTTTGGAAAAGTAGGACATAGCAAAGCAAGGCTCGTTTAATATTCGCCTCCTTTCTTTTTTTTTAGGTTAAATGGCTAAAGGCAAGCCAAAGTCATAATATTTCCATTTTTGTGAAATTACACTTTTTTTTCATCATGTAGTACTCCTCCTAAGTATTTACATTTGACTCATTTTTAATCGGATAGATGAACTTAACAAAGTAAATAAATACCATGGCAAGCATGTCGCCAATTGTCAAGACATGACGCGGGAATTCGGACAATGTTTTTTTTTTTTTTTTTTAAATGAAACTTAAAGGATGCCAAAATTGACCTACGGTTAAAAGGTTGTATTCTTTTAATAGGTTTGAAAAGTCGAGTGGAAAATGAATTAAATATAATGGTCATATTTGTATGAATTATTTGAAATATCGTCTTACAAACGTCTTAACTATAGAAGGGTGTGTTGTTTCTTAGTATTTGGCCAATTAAAAAGACTATTGACGGGATGCGAACACAGCATCGAATTTTGTTGCTAGCTAGATGCATGAACATGTGTGTTAAGTCATTGAAATGTTACTGCTTCTGTTTTATTAGTTAGAGTTTTAAATAGTATTAAAAGGGGGTGATTGTAAAATAAATCCAATATTCGATCATCTGCTTCGTCGGTTGTGACGTTGCCCTTGACGGACAAAATTAGTTCTAGTTCAAACTTAGAGATGTCACATTCGGAATGATAGTTATTAGGTAAAATCAAGGGCCCTTGTATCTAATGTCATATAGGTCACCATTTAGATGCCCTAGCTATCACAAGACAACCTAACGAGATAAAATGAAATTATCGCGACTCACTGTTTGTTTAGTGGAAAATTAACCATCAAAGAAAGGCTTTTCCTTATTTGCTGGCATTTGAATCTCTTAAAAAATGACTCAATAGATTACCTTATAGATTAGTGAAGAATTATATTGAAAGTGGGCAAAATGATTTTTTAAACAAATAAGAAATCATTATCCGGAATACAACTTGACCTCCACTGACGTATGACCATGTTGAGTGATTGGATCGAGGTTTCTAGGTAAATGACACGGGCCACGATCATAGAACGTGAGTCACTAGCCGCTAGAACCTAGGACCCAAGCCTCCAAGACACAAATCCCCGACGCCCGAACTCGACACCCTAATCGAGGACCCTAGGTGCCTGGACACAGATCCCCGCCACTTGGGACTAGGACGCTATCGGCTTGCTCCCAGGACCCCAATGGCCAAAGCACAAGATCCTCGTGTTGTGGACCCGGAACTAGCACAAGGGTCTCAGGACTATACTCAAGTCTTTTTGTTCTCAATAGTGTATTTCATAACATTTTAATATTATTGAAAAATACTGCGGTCTTTCTTTTGAAGGAGACAACCGAATACAAGAAAAGCAGATCGTTTTCTTTAGGAAATATTCTTCTTTAGAATTTAGAAACATCCGAGGAAGTAGTTGTTAGAAATGAAAGAAAATTGGGATACAGTGAAGCCACAATGCAAGTGGATAGGCTCTCTCTCTCTCTCTCTCTCTCTCTCTCTCGAATTGACAAAGTAAAAGTAAGTAATCAAAGGACAGAGGCCATGCTAATCATGGTATGGACAAGACTTGCTGGGGAAAAAAGGCCTTTTCTGTCTAGGTGGAGGACCATATATCCCATGTGACACCATGTGGGCAACATTGCACTTCTAGGGCAACTAGATTTGTACTCAAGACATGCAACCCTAGAGAGAGAGAGAGAGAGAGAGAGAGAGAGGGAGAGAGATTAGAACTGGTGGTCCATTTTGACAACGGTACATTCCGGCTCAATTATTTCTGAAATTGACTCAGATATTATCAACAAAAATTGTGATCAGAAGCTTTGGGGGCTGGTAGGTGATTGGTAGATCACATTTTTAGGAGCTATGCTAGGGTAGATCATCAGTCACTCGAACTCCCATCATACCAATAATTAGGAACAGGGTCTTGATCTCCATGTCCCTCACCAATGATTGATTAAGCTGCTCGTCAGACCAGATGTTCATGTGACGTCTAATTCGGTCGTTTAACTCTCCAAAGCCGCAATTAATTGAACGGATCTGGAAATAAAAGCAGGAAATTTTGCTGGCTCCCACATGTTTAAAGCATTCAAGGACAGCATAAATCATTTATAGTCAGCCTCGGTGTATGATTTATAGCTTCTTTATCGAATCATCATATCCTTTCCTCTTTAAACCTTATCCAGATCCGATAAAGTTTCCTTATTAATATTTGTTGTTTTGTTCTTTTCCTTGTCTTGATTTTGATAGAATTATAAAGGTATTTGCTGCTTAAATGGTTGTAAATAATCTTCTCGTCCTGCAAATTTTCCACAGCCATGTGCTAAAATCATTATTCTTTGCGACTCGTGAGCGTAGTTTGATGTGTTGGCACTATAGTCGAAGTTTCGAATCCTATCGTTAGCTTTTTAATATAATTTTAAATCAAGGCTAAGCTGATTCTTGTCTTCATTTAATGTAAGTTCTGCACAACAGCTCTTTTTTTCTTTGTTTTTTTTTTTTCTTATTCTCTGGGGATTATTCTGGATGAAAAGCCAATGGCCCTAGGAGCCACAGAAGCCCAAAGCTTTCATGTGATTTGACTAGTAAAGGACTAATACCACCTTTACGGTTTCAACTTTTGTTAGCAAATGATGAGTCCCACCAGCAAAAATGAATCCCCATGTTGGCGCTTTCAGTTGCCAAACCCACCCAACACTTTTGGAAGAGAACCTCAGGCCCCTGACCTTCACGTGGACATCTCGTGATGTGTATGTGGGGGGTGTTACCACAGCCTAGTTCAGCATAGTACGCCATGGAGTCGTCCCAAGATTCCCCCACTGGAGCCAACTCAAAAGCTCACACCCCCAAACATGAGGGAGATTCTGCCCGTTTGGGTTGCTCTCTAAATCACCATGTCATCCCCTTGTGCCCCCTCAAAGCTAGGACCCCAATCTGGGGGCCACAATATCTTGATTCTCTATACCTCAAATCCAAAACATTTGCATCATTATCTTCCTTCACTAGTCCACTCTTGCTCAGAGGATTGAATTTTGCCTTTGTTTCTATTAGTCTCATTGCTAGTATATATACCCTTCTCGCTACCTGCCTTGCTCTCACACCCACGACTCAACAAGAACTTCCCTCTTCTCCATCTTCTCCCCATTAATCACCACAAGAAAAGAGGCCAAACACTTGTAACCCTTTTCCTAAACCATTAGATATACCCTCCCTATTCGGTTAATTTGAGAATGGCGGGAGTTTGGATTTTCAAAGATGGTGTGATCCGTCAGGCGGATCAAGGCGCGCAGAGGAAGGCCTTAGTGCACTTGCCATCGGGCGAGGTCGTCTCGTCTTACTCGTCACTTGAAAGAATCCTGAGGGGCCTTGGGTGGGAGCGGTACCCGGGCACAGCCCCCGACCTCTTGCAGTTCCACAAGCACTCTTCCATCGATCTCATCTCTCTCCCTAGGGACTTCTCCAAGTTCAACTCTGTTCACATGTTCGACATGGTTGTCAAGCACCCTGACATATTCAGGGTTCGCGATATATAATCTCTACTCACTATCCAAAGTTTTTCTCTTGTTATTCCTATCTATTCGTGTGTTTTCTTAGTTTCCTTGTGTTCTGGTGTAATGCAGAAATTCATCTTGTCTTTGATGAATGAATTTTTCTGCACTTCAATCGGATTGATACCTGGATCTGTTCACAAGTACGACATCATCGTCAGGAACCCTAACAGATGCAGGGTTCGCAATAATATAACATCTGCTCGTTATCCAAAGCCTTTTTCCTGTTATTCCTATCAATTCGTGTGTTTTCTTTAGTTTCCTTGTGCTCTGGTGTAATGCAGAAATCCATCTTGTCTTTGATGAATGAATTTTTCTGCACTTCCATCAGATTGATACCTGGACCAACTGGATACGCCGTGTCTTAAGCAGTATAATTAAAGAGTGATATGTTGGGATAAAGAAATTCACAATACTAGCATATAAATACTTATGCCATTGATTGTGTATCTTATACTGTTTCACTGAAAAGCCATATCTTATCACCGCAACAGACAATGGATCACCATGTGATCTTGTGTAACAATGCACAAACATTTTGCATCGTGCAATATTACTCTAGTATAATATCATCTGCCCAAGGTATATGATCAAATCTGGGTTCTTGTGAGACAAACAAAGCTGAAATTGGATGAGAAAAGAGGTAGAGATACATAAATTTCTTTCACGATCAGTCTTTCGATGACTGCGGGCAAGAGAGAGAAAGGCATTAGTGCACTGTTGCAGCAGAACAAACACGAGAAAGATGAAAAGCACTTGAAAAGCACTCGAAAACCCTTGATGGAGCAAATGGATTCACCACAAAAGTTTTCTCATTTTTGTCTCAAATTGTGTCCGTGGCCTGCAACAATTGATGGCACATTTAACAAGTGAATTCCAACTTCGTCTACTTAAGTTTTTGTTGGTAAAAAGATGAGGATGTTGCACAACATACATGTCTGAAGAACTAACATGCTTTAGAAAGAACATCCCCTTAACATTTTAAAGAGAGCAGTTGATCAAAAGGGGCAGGTGATATTGACCAACCGTAAGATAGTGATTCTATGAATTGGTACCCCAGTTAGATTCCTCACTTTACTCTTCCAAAGCTGATAATCTTCGCTGGAGGTTCGGCCTGCAGATGAATATGACTGCATAGTTTCCAAATGAAAGAGTGGTCAAGCAAAGGGCCTTTTCAGTATATCTACTAGTATTTCTATCATGTGGGAACCAAGCCATACGAAAAAAATTGCAACAGACAATCGAGGAAAATGAACACAAAGCCAGGCACAGAAGAAGTGCGTCATGATTTGAACCCTTATGTTTCTCTACCTTGTTATTAGGAGATTATTTGCGCCAAAAAGGAATCGAGACTGACTATAAAAAAATAGTATCTCTAAATATGTAAGAGAAGGTATAGAAATCAAGACCCTTTAATCCAAAATTGAGAAAACTGCTGAAAATTGTGGAACTTGGTCACCTTGGAGAGCGAGCGAGAGAGAGAGAGAGAGAGAGAGAGAGAGATTGTGGTTACTAGCTCTGCGACTGCAATATTATCCAAAGCAACTGGCTCATAATGAGAGGAACTTCTGATGCTTGTTCTATGTCTGCGAGGCAAGCCATGTAAAATGACATCACATATTTGTACGGCTGAGGGAGTACACATCCACAAGGCCGCAATTGCCGAAAATAATACTCTTTAAAAATCTTTCGCGAGGGGAAACTTCTGTACCGACCCATTTCTTTTCCTTCCATTAAAAAAAATGTTGCACGGATATTTCTGCATGCATATCAGTCCAAAATGAATTCTCTTAGGCTGCATTTGGTTATCCAAACAAGGATTGAGATGGAATGGGATAAGGTGGAGTTCCAAATTGTGGAAGATTCCATCAAATGTTTGGCGTATATAGGATAGAATTAAAAATCCCACGCTTAAGACAGTCATGAAGTCCAATAAATCTGCCAAAACCCCAACTAATGACACCTTCTAGAAGGCCTCCTCGCTCTCTTCGCACCCTGCGAACCGTGCCACGACTAGGCGCAGTGTCGGGGGTGGAGATGGAGCCATGGTGGGCAAGGATGTGGGAGATGGCGTTGAGGAGGCCGTGAGTCGGCATCATGGCCTCCTTGGTGATGATGGAAAAATTGAAGAGCATGGCGGCAGTGTTCTCCCGGGCATCGGGAGAGGAAGAGTGGAGTGTCTTGAACAGGTAGGGAATGGCCCTGGCCTCAGCCATTAAGGGGCGAGAGTCGGGTCGTGATTGGTGATGAGATGGAGTTAGCAGAAAGCTTCGGTTTGAGCGAGCTAGGAGATGGAGCTGATGAGCTTCTTCATCCCAAGGAACCTGGCGTCCATCATTTGACCTCCATTACGCTTCTCCAGGCGGCAATGAAATCTGTCTCTCTGAATAAGGATTCCGGAGGTGGTGAGTAGTGATGGGGAAAGCAAGAAATCTAGAGAGGAGAGAGGAAAGGCTAAGATGAAGAAGAGGAAGAGAAGAGGCTTGAAAGGGTGAGAGGAGGAATCATCGAAAAGCTCCGGTTGGGCAACACGACCCCGAATGGCCGTAAATGGTGGTCGGAGGCGATGACCGATATATGTAGCAACAAGAAGAAGGAAAAGGATTGAATAGAGGAACTCCCGAACATTTGGAGATCTCAGATGGCGGGGCTCGCATTGGTTGTATAATTTCTGGGCATTTCCAAATTGTACCGATTCTTAGGGTTTAATAACTGGACAATCACGGACATATCCGGTTTTTACGTCACCTCAAACACCGGATGAGATAAAAATTATCCATCATTATTGAATATGGAAAGACACAAATTTTCAGCACTGATCAGGTTTATCACTTCAGTCATTGACTGAGTAATATGCCAATACTCACAACGAATATAATATTCAAAGAACAATAGCATAATATTTTAATCTAATCCACTAAGGCTCTAGTTCTTATTGGACTAAATATTCATTTCCTACTCTATGCCTACATATGTAACTGTTTAGAATAAGAATTGAATCTTTATTCCCATAGCTCTCGACAAGATGGAGCAAAAAAATTATGAATCATGATACATAAATTGTATTTCAAAATTCAAAGTACTTCCGGTTATGTAACATTACTATCTTTTGATGAAGTTAGATATGTAAATCTAGATTTGCATTCCAAGATATTTTTCTTAAATTCATACTTTCCTGGTAAAAAAAAAAAACCCAGTTCTTATTTATAACCAAAATGCTCTTCTCATTAATCCATTTATGTTCAAAAGTCTAACGTGTGTGCATGTAGATATTGAAAAAGCTGTATTTAGTAATTTGATTTCCCATTATCTATTATCAATTTGAGGCACCACATAATTGCAATGGATGACTACCGATACAAAGGTTTTCATCTAACAATCTTTATATAAATTAAGAGTAAATGTGTCCAGGGTATCCAAGGTTGAAACTCAACTCAAAAGGGAACCACCTAATTTCGTGACTATTCTGCTGTAGAATTGACCGAATCGAGACAAATACTCTCGAAAAACATTTCCCATTGTGCAATTTCATATAGTGAAGTAATTAACTAGACACATAAGTACCTAAATCAAGCTCAAATGGATGAAGAAATGTGGATTCAATGGTAAATAGAAAATTAGTGCCATTCAACAGATAAACTCCATGTAAAATGAACTCCGAGCAATCTCGATAGAATATCAAACGAAAGAATCTTCCAAAGAAACAAATTGAGTTTAGGATTGCTATTCTTTTTCCCCCTAGAAATTTGTTTATCAACCCGGTAATAGAAAAGTATATCTAGCTTAGGCCAATTATTGGCACCCCCATCATATTTATAGAGTATGATGTTTGGAATATGCCACAAAAATAGAGTCTTGAAGTATTTTTGCGTTCACTGGTCAGGCCATATACTCCAAGTCATTTGTCTCTGAACTATCCGGAAGATTGCTTTTATATATATATATTAACAGTATGTCAAATAAAAACATACAATCATTAGCAAGGTATTAGCCTAGATGGCAAGAGAGTTTACTCATCTTTGTGGCAAAATTTTGAATGCACCGGACGGGTATAGACGAATGCATCCTTAAAAATGCTCGGAGACCACTTGACTGGCTATACAACAGGAAAAACAGAAAAGAAAAGAAGAGAACCATTAAACTCAATTCTAAATTCAACTAAAGCCAATAGAACCAATCTAAAACCGAGCCGGTCAAGTTGGTTCCCGCCGATTTCCGGGGCGAATCTGGACCACTACTCACCCCAGAGTTCGAAAATATCTCAAAGCCGTAAGTAGGAACGATACAAGTGGCCTATGGTCCTAAGTGATTCTGGTATGACTGTGTACTAAGGTGGGGCTCGCACCAGCATCCGACCATCGCCCACCTTAATGGAATTTGCTAATCCAAGAGAGGGGGAGAGGGAGAGAGAGAGAGAGAGAGAGAGAGAGAGAGAGAGAGCTCCTTATCCAATCATAGAGTGACAGTAGACATTATCCATAAGTTTGTCCGATAGATAGATGACTTCAATGAAAATCTTTTGGGCGTTTCGAGGGCATTTGAATCTAATTGATCTTCACTTTTTGATTGGCTGGATTCTATGCAAGATAGGCTTGACCTTAAAGTCAAAATGCGTTGGACTTACGTGTATCAAGTATACTCACCAACGTCCCTATTTCCGTGGTCCAACACGAGAAAACGAGTGGAGAGAGAGAGAGAAACAGAAGGGGATGGCACTTCACGTGGATGCACACCCCCTGCAAGACTTTCGTTTGTGTGTCTATACTGGTGAATGGATGGGAAATAGCTTTTATTATTTAAGTTCCGTTTATTTTGATGAAAAATGAATGATTTGGAAATCATTTTCTTGAAAGTGATTACGTATGTATCTTATAAGAATGAATGAATGAACGAAAAAAATATTTTCATTATCCATAAAAATATTTAGATATAAATTATTTGCAATAATGAAAATATTTTTCATTGAATAATGATTTTAAGCGATACATGTTAGGATAATAAGATTTGTTAGTCACGTGAACATGATATCAAATTAATAACTATGGCCTACCCGAATCAAAGGAAACCATTATTGATCCAATGAGAGTAAAGTCTTCCTAAAGCTAATCATGGGATGCAAACATTTTCCACCATAGAGAAACCTTATGTATAGAAGAGTGATGGGACCAACCCTAAAACTGCCAAATCTCAACCTTCCATCAAAGATTACGATATGGATTCTACGTGCCTAATTAGATGTCAAAAATATATTACTTATAATATATTTAATTAAATTGGGCATATATCAAATATTAAATTATGGAACCCATAAGCCATATAAAAGGGTTGGACCTCGTCAAGTCCAACAATAAAAGCTATCAATTTAGGAAAATATTTTCCAAATTATTCATCTTCCGCCAAACAAACAATGGCTTAGTCCACAACTTGTCATGCTCTTTTTCTTTTTCTTTTTTTTTTTTTTTGTATAATTTTGATTGAGAATTGGTAGCTGAGTATTTAAAAATAATTTTTTTTATCTTTTCTTTTCTGATATTAGAGGAGATGAGTGAATTTTCAAAATTATTTTTCACGCCCAGTCCTTGAACAATATTGGGAATTCCTCTTGCTTTTGTTCTTTGTTCTTTGTTCTTTTTTTTTTTTTTTTTTGGATTTCAAAACCAATTTTAAGAGTTTGATTCTGATAAAAAAAAAAAAAAAAAAAACTCTAAAAGACTAATATATCCTCCAATGTTGTTGCACACAAGCAATCAAATATTTGTACATGATTTATCGTTCGAAGGATTTAAAAAATGATTATCGCGTGGTACTCTCAAAACCTTATCAGGATAACTGTATGTATCAAGTCTAAAAACTTATTTAATTTAACGTATTACAACAATGTACAAGTGATATCTAGTTTAACTTGGAGATGGTTATTTTTAACGGATATAGATTGTCGTATTTCAGAAAGGATAAAAACATTTCATGTGCCTATTGGATTTTTGGCTAGCAAATTCGAGTATAAAAGTTTGATGAATCATTCACTAAATAAAAAGAAAAAGAAAAAGGAATAACTCTCTTACTAAGAGCAGCATGTCAATCTAAGTATCGACCAATTAATTTTTTTTTTCCATATCTTGATGTAAATTTATCTTAACCCTCGTCTGTGCTCATTATTACCGAATGTACCGCTTAACGGAATAATATGTGGAATTTTCCAGACATTTCTAGCTTTCTTAATGAAATATTTAGTACAGACAAAAAAAAAGGATGAAATATTTAGAACGAATTTTTACTAGTTTGATTGATGGGACTTTGTGAAACGTGGTTCTCTAACCATAGAATCCTCAAGAATGTATCCAAAAAAAAAAGTTGAGAAGGCAAATTCATTCAATTGTATACCTAATTCAGTCGGGTGTAAATAGAAGCGTTCATGTGGTGCAAGCGATCTCATTTTCAATTGCTTTATTTTGCTGGTTTGTTTAAATTATTTCAGAGTGATATAATATTGAATAAAATAACTAAAAGTGAAGCCTAATAAGGAAAAAAAAAAGTGTGACTACTAATTTTTTTCAATTATATAATTTACATGCATTTTAGAGATATTACAATTTTATTATTTTATTTATCATCTCTTGTTATGTCGCTCAACTCTAGTTCACATTTAGATTTAAAATTGTGCAGTGGCCCAGTTGCACAGGGAAAAAGAAAACTATCTAATCAGGCGTAAAACGTTTAAAATCTAGATGGCTTTATCGTCAATTGCAAAATGCTTTTTTTTTTTGCTTAAGAGAAAACTACCTATTTTAGTTTCATTGTTATTGAGAGCCAAAATATTTCAAGGGCAATCAAATCCTAAATGGTTTTTCAAAATATGCAATCAAATTTTAAACGTTTGGAAAATTGCAATAAAATCCTAAATATTTTGGATTAAGTACAATCAAGTCATTTTTACAGTGTGTTTGGCTATTTTTTTTTTTTTATAAGAAAAGGGGCAAAGTTTGAGTATCACATTAACACTTGCCTAACAAAACTTAAAGTAGAATGATCTCCTATCAATATGTGAACTAAACATATTGGTGGCCTATCCAATGTTGAAGTAGCATTTACATCACATAACTTAATTGGCAAGGCCCAACCTGCTCAAGACGCGCAACAATCCACGCTCGTCATCATTCATTTCCTTTAGGTCATTCGATTGCGATGTCTCAGGAGGCGTCGCCGACCCAATCACTTTATTCGATTAAATATGCAAGCAGAAGCATAAATAATTCACCCAATCAACAAATAGGGATAGTTTTAACCACACCCATTTATATCATATGCATCAAAAGATTGTCATATTATACAAGTGTTAATCAAACAACTTAAACACTCCAAACCAAGCTTAGTTGCAAGCCACATCCGATTAGTCTACAAGCGCGGCCACAACCTTTACCAAAAAGGGGTTTGGGGTAAATCTAGCACCTCTAGATCGAACACCTAACTTTTTGGACCAACAAGGGTGGTCCAAAAAGTATTACTAACCCCATTACCACCTAATTATTTATGGGCTCCAAAATCCAGGGCTCAAGCTCAACAATCATATCGAGATCAAGCTTGGGATCGAACACTAACCGGCGGAAAGGCTTAGTCATTTTAGGGCCTGTAAACATTCAACAAACAACAATGAAATTAAATTCAATGAGTGAACTTCCTAGACCTCGCGCTGGGAAGCTATTCATCTTAGAAACACGTCCTAAACATGCAATTCCTCTATCAATAGTAGATCAATAGCAAAGTTTCTCTGGTTTTGACTTGACCATTTACGTGAAAGCATATCCACTTATCAAGGCCATCATTCAATGCATAAACAATTCTCATAACACTTTCCATACCTGATCCAATCATACAAATGTGCCATATAGTATAGTCATGCGTCCATGCCATGCAATAAACCCAAACATGATCATAAATACATCTCATGCACTTTTCACACAACCATGTCCAGATTATTACGGCCACTTAAGACCCAAGGCCAACCCGAAGGTTCGCAGTCATCCGGTGTAACCGAGCATCATCTCGCTCCATCGAGCATGGCATCATCCTGCGTAAATCATCAAGACGGTACTCTTGTAAGGAGCTTCATTCCGAAATCCATCCACGAACGGCATCCCGTTGACTTGGGAACATCCAAACTTAATAAGGTATCGGGATGGGTTCATTGTCCCCGCGTAAACACATCAGGGTCTTTAGTTGATCACATGGGCATACCATCACATGATTCATTTCTTATCTTTTTCATTAACCAATGTGATGCCCATGCAATATGCAACAACCTATGCCATGTGCCATCATATCACCGTGCATACCTCATATTTTATTAGATAAAAATACCACCCAACTTTACAAGTCCATGGCATATAAGTCACTCATCAAAGTAGGATAAGTCATTGCAATTCAACATAATTCATTAAATTCACTTATCACATGTCATCATAAACTATCCAATAATTCATCTCTTGTTAACATAACACATCACACTTTAATAGCTTATCACATAACTACTTATCGATAAACCGTGATAACCTATCGGTTTAAAATATGATAAGCTATCGATGAAAACATGATAAGCTATCGATGAAAACATGATAAGCTATCAAGATAACCTATTGGGACCCTATGATAATTTATCATACAAAACCCATTTATCACATTAACAAAACATCATTTAGCCTTAATCTAGCCCTAAACTAACTCCAAAATGCAACAACAACCCTATTCAAGGGCTAGAAAGCCACTCACACCCAAGTCCTAACTTTAAAAAGCGTCGAGGGAGGAGTGGCAAGACCGGACAGCAGCTGGGGCTGTTGGTCACGCCTCCAAAGCTCCTATGAGTGGGTTGGACGTCTTCTCGGATGGCTGCACGGCGGCAATGGGTGGTGGTCGGTTGCCAATGAGGGAAATATGAGGAAAAATGAAGAAGATGGCTTGAAAATGAGATGAAAATGGACAAGGGGTGGTTCAACTATGGCAAGGAGGAGAGAAAGATGAAGTTGAGAGCAAAAATGAGAAAATGAGAATAAGGGAGACATATGGACGAATTTGGGGAGAGAGGAACAACAGCCCATGCTTGGGCTATTGGATGGCCAAGATTACATCTTACCATGTCCCATCCAAGATCAAGGGCTTGATCACTTCTCACTTTACTTCTTGCCCAAGTCTCATTAATGTCTTTTAATGAATCACTCATGGCTAGGCTAAAAGATAGGCTAGGTAGGCTTAGACTAGGTTAGGGGATGACATCACCTCCCTCATCTTCAGCACATGGGTGCCCCTTCTTAACTCTTTTCCCATCTTTCCCTTTTGTCCTTAGTTGAATGAGAGGGTAATTTGGTCATTTCGCCAGGATTGGGTACTCTTCGCGCACATGGGGTGCATTGAAAGTCAAGATCTTGCATTAAAAGCTTGGTGGACTTGGAGGACCCGCGGCCTCATCATGGCAGCCCACCTCTTGGGCATGTGGGCCTTGGGCCTCCCACTTAGGCTTAGGCCCATTTGGGTCGTCCATGATGGGCTTCAGCCCATGGGCTGCCAAATCGTGGGCTTGGGCCCACTTGGGCCCTTGTCCATGGCCCGTTTCCACTTTTCCGAACTTTCGGTTCCCGCCGATGAAAAATTGAGTTTTCGTCTCAAGATGGCATTTTTGGCGTTTTTGGGGTCTACCAATCCTTATTTTAATCTCGTTTGAAGATTGGATGCCGATGTAATTCCGTTCTAAAAATCGAGGTCAGATTGCGGATGTCACATTAATGATCTAATTTGCTAACCAATCTACACATAAATTTTTTTCCCTAAAAGTTTGAAAAATTTTGACTTGTTGAAAGTACTTTAATAATTTCCACATTCAAAAGATGAGGATGTCGCAAAAAACGGGGCAAGAAATTTGGTTTCTGAACCAATGTAATTGCCGCTTGCAAGTCCACCTCCACAATAATTTTGGCAATGATTAGAGAGATTACCAGATTGAGGCCCACAAAAATATCCCAAAGTTCAGCTTTTAATGAATAGCACACTCTCACATGTTGGGAAAAACCACAAGCCGGTTGTCTGACTCATTATTGGAGAAATCCTCTTACTGAAATTAGATTCGGATTGCGTTTAGAGGCCCTGTCAAGCAAATTTATTGACGTGGTATACAAAAATCCAATGTGAAGCTTTTTTATCTTTAAGCAAATGTGGTGCCACGTCAGAAACTAAGCTAAGTACTAAAAATAGATAAAAGAAAAAGCCAAAGCCCCACTTATGGTGCCTTTATCTCTCGCTTTGATTTCTTTGATTTTTCTTCTTTGTTATTTTTGTTTTTTTTTCCTTCTATTTCTTTTATTTTATTTTTGGCCCGAAAGTGAATTTTGAAATTTGAATTTGATGGACACAAAATTAAGGACGAAAAGTGGTCTCAAAATCCATGCGCGAAGGCTCCGACACCTCATGCAAGAACTTGATCGATCCAAGATCCGGATACGGACTTGAAAACATCTCAGTTACATTTCAGAGAAAGCAGTACTTGATTACGCTGAGATTGCCGACACGCAAGAAGAGGAGTCAAAATTTGAACCCATTTATAATGAGATGGTCATATAGGAGTTAGATAAGTTTTAATAAATAGATGGTTAATGGATATGGGATATATAGATTTCTAAACCCATTCACAATCCATTTAACTTATAAAGGTTATTAGTTGAATCAATCAATTAATGAGATAATATCCTCTTGAGCAATTTCGATAATTTTTTGAATTTTTTTTTTTTAGTAAATTTTATTTTATTTTATTATTCTTTCTTTATTTTACTTTTCCCCTAGGAATTCCAACGGTTGACATAGGGTCGGTTGAAGCCCTTGCCGATGGTAGGCAAGGGCCGCAAAGTTTGCCTAGTCACCAATCACATTGGCAAGGCATCGGCCTCACCCATGCCTCACTAGCCTCAGGCAAGCTCAAGCTTCGCCAAATCTGGTGAGACCGAGTTTGCCAATCCTAGCGCTAGTGAGACTCCAGCCTCCCCGATTTGGCAAGCCTCAAGCTTGCTGGCTTGTGGCAAGGCTTGAGCTCGCTTGTTGTTGACCATAGTCACCATGGCTGGCAATTAGGAGAAAAAGGAGGAAAAAAAAGAAAAAAGAGAAAAGAAATAATTAAAAATAAAATATTCATATTTCTTAACAAATAAAAATACTTAAAAGGAGTGCAGGAAAAATCAAATCAAATTTTCTACACTAAGCAAAAATATTTTCTAAGTCATTTCAAGTTTCAACCAAACACAGGAAAATATTATCAATTTTAGAGATATCACATTTTTTTGTGAAATAAATGGTTTAAAAAATATTATAGAATTTTTTAAATTTGTAATTTATGGAAAGTTTTTTTAACAATATAATTTTTTGAAAAAAAAAAAAAAGAGCATAAGAAACAAGTTTTTTCGATTTGATTAAATATAAATTTATAAAAGTTGATTTTATAATATATATAACTAATAAATATGTGATAAATGGGTTAATTGATCAATTTCAATCAGAACAATTATGACCCAATCTGCACCTGACCTAACCCGACCTATTCATTTGATGGGTTTACATGCAAGCTCATGTGATGCAATTTTAATCCAAAAATCCTTTTCTATAAGGTCCTCCTTTACGATTTCCTATCTCTCAATAGATGGTTCTATGATAGATAAGACCACATGAAAATTAAGAGCAATGATGTAGTTTTGGCAATTAGAACAAGAATATCATCAAAAGAAAAAAAAAAAAAAAAACATGAACTTGTTATATAGCAATTAATTTATTTTTAAACTTTTTAATTTACTTTTTAACGATTTATCAATTTAATTGTGAAATTTTAATAATTTAACAATATAATTATCCTAGCTAATTTTGGACTGAAATAGTAGTCCTGTCAACGCCATTGCCACATAGAACAGTTGTCGTTTATATCAACGATTTTCGACTAAAATTGACCAGAATAATATATTGGTAAATCAAAGCCAAAAGGTTTATGAATTAAATTAATAAATTTGAAAATTTTAATACTAAATTAGTTGCCGTATAATAAGTTTAAGACTTGTGGGACAATTTTCCTTCAATAGAGCTGTAAACTACTAGATCCAATTGATACACGTTCACACATCAACTCTACTTTATCTGTCTCAAGGACTTCGAATTGGGAAGAAATGAAACAGATGATTAAAGTCCGGGTACAATCGAAATGAGCCAAGATCTAGAATAGAGTTCAGGAAAAGTAGACCTCTCAATATGGAACTCTTACAAATTATTTGCATCTTCATTCTTATCACAAGGATTTCACGGTTGGCCCTTTACTATCATTAGCCATATCTACCGGCGGATTGCCAACTAGACTCAGTCTGCATCAGCAACCGCGTCCACTCGAATTGATCATAGGATCCATGTCAAGATGCAGGATGAGATTATTTTGATGCAAAACCCAGCAACAGATTTGTGCCAAATTTTGCCTATATACCAATTATTTATCCTGTAGAACGAGTTGTGCCAGAATTAGTCCAAATTTAGAGACACCGTCATCCGCTCCAGATAATCCAGAATGGCAAAGCTATGTCGGAATTGGGAGGGAAGGAGAAAATCACTCTTGCCCATCAAAAACCTTTGGAGAACTGCTGATCTCCTTTGTAGGGATCCCTTCTTTATAAAGCTTCGAAAGCTCAAAAGTCTCTCAACAGGTTTTTGGACATCCCCACATCAGAAAAAGAAAGCTGCAAAGATGAATTCCAAGGCTTTTGCTTCCCTCTTCTTTGCGGTTTTCATCTTCTCTTCCTCAGCCGCCAGCGCCTTCAACATCACCAAGCTCCTCGGCCGGTACCCGGATTTTAGCACTTTCAATGACTTGCTAACCAAAACCAAGCTCTACGAACAAATCAACCGCAGGCAGACCATCACGGTCCTCGCCCTTGATAACTCGGCCGTCGGCGAAATCTCGGGGAAGCCCGCGGATGTCCTCAAGGGTATCCTGAGCGCACACGTTGTTCTCGACTACTACGATGCTGAGAAGCTCGCAGACCTGTCGAAGAAATCTACCCTGCTCACCACTTTGTACCAATCCAGCGGAACCGCCCAGAACCAGCAAGGGTTCTTGAACGTGACCAAACAGAGTGGAGATATCGTGTTTGGATCCGCGGTGAAAGGAGCGAGCCACAATGCCAAGCTTGTGAAGGCCGTGGCTTCTCAGCCCTATAACATCTCGGTCCTTCAGGTTAGCTCACCGATAATTGCACCAGGAATCGATTCTTCCAACCCAAATGCCACCTCGCCGTCCGCTTCACCAGCGGCAACGCCCAAGAAGGCCCCCTCCTCAAGCCCCGCCAAGTCCCCGGTCGCAGATGCACCCGATTCATCGGAAGCTCCATCAGCAGATGCTCCTGCCGATGCACCGGAGGCAGATGCACCGGAAGCAGACACACCGGCCAGCTCTCCACCAGCACCTTCGGATGCCGATGCAGATGCACCAGCTCCCGGGAAATCTTCGAGCTCTCGCGTGACTCTGCCCGTTGGTGCAGGCATCGTGATGGGTTTGTTGTCAGCGATGGTGGCGTAAATTTGTAGCCCGGTGCCATTAATCTTTTTCGAAGTCAAATGGACAAGATATAGCTCTTTACTAGTCTAATTGCAGCAGAATCCGTCATTCGCAAATTTAACGATTGTACAATTCTAAACAACCTTTTTTCCAGCTGCTATGGACTTCTCTAGCCACAGCAGCCCAATAACACCGGCGAGCTAAATGAACAAATAGTTCTGAGGCACGGATTCGTACCAGCGAGGCCCTACACAAAGTCGAAATTCAAACTTCAAATATGTTAGATTTTAGTGAGATGACATTAAATTTTGAAAGGTTTTTTTAATTAGTGGCCTAGAGACACTTATTAAGCAACTAATTAAGAAATTTTTAATGGTTTCCAATGCACGAATCAATCTTTTATTATGCACAGTCAATATCTTGAACATTCAAGTATTTCAAATAAAGTGTATTTAAGGGATATGTGCATTAGAAGTTTTAAGATTTATCACGAAATTGTAATTAAATACTAAAATTTTCAGAAAGTACAAAAATGCTGACATAGCTTTTTTTTGGTTTAATTATCTTTTTTATGTGGTTTTGAGATAGCCAAGATATGAAACTTTAAGACAAAAACGACGTTCTAATCCAAATTTTCTTTTTTAATAAAAAAAAAAAGGGCAATGAGGGTCCTAACCCACCGCATGTGGCCCTTTTCAACAGTGGCCAGCGATGGTGGGGGCACAAGCATTTTTTTTTTTTCCATTTCTATGTTCTTTTGTTTAAATTTAGCTTATTTTCATTTAATTTATGTAAAATTTATGTTGAAAATAATATTTGAACCAAAATGGCATCATTTTAACTTTATTTTACATGTTTTAACCATTAGATATCAATGTAGGAAAGAATCATAAAAATAAGTCTCACAAATAATTTCCATTAACCATGTTAAACAGAGATACCGAAAAACTTGATTACATCGATTTTATATATTTTAAAACTTAATTGCACTTTTCAAAAATTTTAAAACTCAATTATATTTTCATAACAAATTTTAAAACTTCCTATTAGTCTAGTAAAACAAGTGAGTCAAGTCAAAAATGGCTCGACTTAATCATTTACCATATTTTGATCTATCTTTATGTAATACAAATTTATTAACTTATACTCAACTCAACTCATATTGCTAACACACTTCTATATCTAACCTAATCCAGAAAAAGTCAATACTCAAACAAAAGTGAGAGCATAGAGTAAAGGCAAAAAAGAATGAAGAGTCACAAAGGTCAATTGGATCTAATTAAATTGTAAACTCATAAAACACCCATATTATTTAAAATTTTACTATTTTAAATACATTTATTGAGTATAAATAACCCATATAACAATTTAACTCATTAAATATGAGCTTTATTTCTTGATTTTCATTTTTTTTCTTTGAGAGATGCATCTATGACCCATTTTGATATGTCTACTTCCAATACTAAACGAGTACCCCAAGGGCAGTAAAACAATACCCAATTTCAAAACTAAAATAATGGAACTATTTAGGGCATCAATCTCCATTTAGAATCTATCAGAAAATTCTTTCGACAGCAAATCTTTATCTCGATACAGAACTAACTTAGAGGAGGCCACAGGAAACATGCTTTCAACATCCATGTAGCAGCAACTACCAGTGAGTCAGAGACCTAAGCGTAACATCATCAAGGGTTACCCTGAAGGACCAGGGCAGAGGAATCTCTATTCGTTCTTTTCACCAGAGATGCAGCAAAATCCTGGATTGTGATGAATAAATAGTGACTCAGAAGCACAAAGGGTGCATTTAAAGTGAGGGGGCCAGCTTTCAACTTCCAAGCAAATTGCAAGGAAAGACATTAGAATCAGAAGATATCCACAATCAATAAAGCAGAAGGCCCATGAAACTCAAGTGTCTAAGAGAGCTTGAGGAGAAATTAAGGAGAAGTTTCCTTGTAAAGATTGATGCAACTAAAGCAGAGTCTCAACCTCAACTTGGTAATTTCCTGACTAGTATGCACGTTCTATAGCTGTTCAAAGACATTACAGTCGAAAAGACTAACCCTATCCTAGGAGTTCCATCCATGCCCTCATGGCATCTAATTAGGGGTGAACACTAACGCTGCTGCTAAACAAAAAAAGCCAACTACCTTCGTGGGGAAATCTTCCATCTAGACAAAATTCCCTCTTGAGCCAAGGTACTTCAAGCTTTGACCTTGTTGATTATGTCCAATATCACCTTGTCCATGTCAAGAGCCTTCATGGGGCCAAATGGTCGTTTCATGTCCTGCACTCATGCCATACAGTAAGGTCAAACATACACATCTGAGCAAGGAATAAAATGGATCACAATCTCTCATAGATTGGATGGTGCCAGCCAAATCGAGAGAGAGTAAGAGTTAATCAAATAATGAAAGTACTACAAAGTTAAGATCATTATCATCATGTTAAGTAAACAAAAAAGGAAATCACATAATCTCCTATGAAACTTGTTAACAGAAGAATAATAAGGCATTAAAAACAATGCTACCACGCTGCACTCAAGAGCATCCAACCATAGATATAAAAGAAAGGAAAATGTTGCTAAGCAAATTTTTTGAAGAGTTATAGGAAGATGCAGCTGAATTTCTGAAGGACTTTAACCCGAGACAAGTTTGGAGGAGCTTTGGGGGTTCAGCATCTCCAAAATGCTAATATATTTTTTCTCTTCCAACTCGGCCCTCACTAAATTTTCGTAATCCTGCAAAAGTCATCACCTCATGTGACGTCACCAGCAAAGGGCCCAGGCTGCTGCCGGCCCACCGACAAGCAGCCCAAGCAATGGCTGCCTTAGTTCACACGACCTAGGCAACACCTGAGGTTGCACAACCACAACAGGTGAGGCTGGTCAGTGCCAAATCTAGCTCGCTGGCAGCTTGAGCCCCACCAGCAAAGGTTTGAGGTTTTTTAAAAGAAAAATACTAGCAAAAGTCCTTTACAAATGTAGTTTCTTCAAAAAACATTTAAATCAAAGGTGCTTCTCAATGTATTTTTAAATTGCACTTTACTAAACACTATTTGCATTTAGGAAAAACCATTCCACCTGAAACCCTTTGCATATCGCAAAGGTTTTCCTCAAAAGCCTTACCCACAATATGTGCAGCTATATATTAACATGTGCAGAAAATGAACATAAAAGAGATGAGAATGAGAATGCTTTGTTAAATATGCAGGCATATGAGAAAAGACGATTAGAAATAATTCTATCCAAGAAAAACGTGTTGCTCCAATCAATAGTAAGATGAGAAAAGATTCTTTAAGATGGTTTGGTCAAATCAAACGAAGACCTACAGATGCTCCAGTAAGAAGATGGGAGAAAGGGATGGCAAAACTAGTCTGAAGGAGACAATCACAAAAGATATGAAACTTGTAAAGTTTACAAAGAATCCAACAAAGAATCAAGTAAATGGCTAATAATTCAAATAAGATAAATTCACTTCGCAAGACTGGACTTAATTTGTCGTTGTAAACCAGGTGCAAATCTTTAAGTAAACGCATGCTTTGAAATTTCTCAAAAAAATCATACTCATAATTTTTATTCCTGAAAAGCTCATATCCACAAAAAGTGGAAGTACTTTCCACCAGCAAATTATTTCCGAGCTGTCTGATAATCGAGAACCATATTTACATCCAGGGATGCAGGTCAAGTCATCCTTTATTCTACCTTATCCGGGAAAAGGGACAAAATTCAATCATCTATTCACAGCATTTCTCATTTCTTTCACTCTGCCTTTCTGACAAGATAGATGCCATGATTTCTCATGAATGCAATAAAAAAAGGCAGCAGTTGCATTGGGTTTAAAGCTTATGGATGAAATGGCAAAGGGAAATAGAGCCATTAGTTAAAAAAATGTCAAAGCACTAACCAATAGGCTGATGAATTTTTCACCACCTTCCTCCCGTATTTCAAAGCAACCTCTTCTAGGCTGTACAAAAAATAAGATGAAAGTTTAGCTAACAGATCTTAGTAACAGGACAACTCACTCAAAGTTCACTATACCTATAAGTGAGTAACAGCACTGTTACAGAGCTAGATAAAGGATATTTTGAAATGCTTTCCAACATATCAAGAGCAGTACAAAATAGAACATACTACCTAGTACATTAAACATTTAAGGTCAGTCTTATGATTTACTTTGGATGACACTGACTGCATTAACTTCACATTATTAGCAATGCCAAGCCATTTCCAGTTTCCCTTTGAAATAGATTTCACTCAAGAGGATACAATAAACATGATGGCCACACCCCATCATCAATTTAGACGATGCAGTTCATTGAAGATTTCAGTATTAGATCCGTGCAGGGATCTTTACTTAGTCAAATCACGTTTGGAACAGCTCCAATCCCCTAACATCTGGAAACATATCAAAGGGCCAAGAATACCTCCCTAAATAGCATACTCATGCTCACCTTATCTGGGTTGACCACAACAATGATGCCAGGCACACCTTTCTCCAAGCCATTCTTCACTTGAATAGCCCTTGTCTTGAAGGAATTGCATTGTTTGCTACACAAGGAAAGAAAACTAGTTAAGAAAAAATGGTAGGTTCTTTATCCCATCACAAGTTTGAAAAAGAGATATCTCGGTGGCATTATCATGAAAGGGAGCTTCATAATTATAAGTAGTGGTGGACTTAAGTACAGTACTAAATACTCAACTCACAACGTACTTAAATCCAGTTAAAAATTTCTCCATCAATTGGTCAAGTTGTAAGGTCATCAAAATGAGCATTCAGATGAAGAGCTTATTCCGTTTTCTAACCATTTAGTTTTGAGAGAAAATTATAACAAGTGCTACAATAGATAATACCCAAATCTCAGGGACCAAAAAGCAACACCAAACAACCACTAAGCTGAAAACCATACTGGAAATATATGAAAGCTGAAAAAGCAGCATGCATCTGAAAAAGAAACAATTTGCTATTTCCATTGTACAGGGACTGCAAGTAAGTTAACAAGGTTCTCCACCATTGAACAAATAGTAACACTAATCTACTTATAACTGTAGTATGATATAAATACGGATAAAATGTTCAATATAAGTACACAGTTCTAGTTCCCTGTTTCATGACACTCTGATTATAAAGTATCTCTCAACAATAACAGCACTGTTAGTACGATGGAATGGACTGAGATAGGAATGGAATAGAAAGGGGAATCGAATGGCGTGAGTGATTTTACTATGCTTGACTATGATTTAAACAGAAAAAGATAATGTGCGTATCCTAATGAAGGAATATCAGTGTCAATCTTTCAAAAGTAAGTGAGAGAGAAAAGAAAAGATGGACTAGGAAATGTATTCTGCTCGAGCCTTATCACTTCACACCACCTACAAAAACAAAAGAAAATTCCCATAGAGATGACCATTCTTGCTAGGAAAAAAGCCATGCCAAACTAATGGAAAGGGAATTAAGCCAGAGTCACAATCCCATTTCCAGTTCAGTTACCCCAAACCAACCATTTCATAAGATAGGTAAAGGGAAAGGGAAAGAGAAGGATTCGAGGGTAACTAGGACAAATGGCGAAATAATGTGAGAACATTTTCTTTCTTCCTCCGAAAATGACAAACGAGTGTAAAATGCAAACAGAAATGGAGGAATGTGGACAGCAGAGTCACCACAACAGCCATTACCACACTCCGTTCACCATTGCTGACTTCTCTGACCTTCATGGAAACGAATCAAAAGCTTAAGACAAAAACCTCTCCCTATCATTTTTCTTAGACCGCCTTTCTCTCTAAAAGGAAAAGGAAACTTCTTCTCACCTCCCTTTTCCAAACACATAGATTGGCCACGCCAAGAAGAAGAGTAAGAAATTTCCCCAAAAGGCCGCCACAAAATGCAAGCATTTCTCAACAGGGTTACCACTGTCCTGCCGTTCTCGCACACCAGAGCAAAAAGGAAACCGCTGGGCTTTCCAACAGAGTTTGCTTCAGAGTTGCTTTTCGGTAGTATCATGGGTGTTTCATTCTGCAAAAACAACGAAAAGGGTCCGATACATGTTTCACCCTCTTCGACCCACTCAACACAACGCCGAAAAGGCTATTGCTCTTTGGGTTTTGTCTTAGTAACATGAAAGAAACCCCAAGAAACTGCATCGCCATAGAGACAGAAGACCCACAAATGCCGACCATCTCAACATTTCATTCCTCTCCTCTCGCAAAGAAAGAAAAGAAAGAAACGCAGAAACACAGAAAGAGAGAGAGAGAGAGAGGCGTCACCAGTGCTCGATGACGACGGTCTTGGCCTTGGAGTCCAGCGCCCCGCCAGCCTCCGCTTCCTCCAGGTCGTCATCCACGGCTCCCTCTTCCTCCTCCCGGCCCTCCCCGCCGCCACCCTCGGCTTTCCCGGCGACCTTCCCGTCGGCGACCTCCTCCTCCTCCTCCTCCTCTTCCTCCTCCTTGGCCACCTTCTTCTTCCTCCCCCTGGCCCCCCTGGCCTTCTTGGCCGCCGCCGGCCCGGGCACCGAGTTCGACCTCGACCCTCCAGCGGGGACCTCCCCCTTCGCCGAGCTACGCGTCACCCTCCTCGTGAAAACGGCGGTGGCGACGGCGGTCGTGGTCGTCGTGGTCGTCGTCACGACCGTGGGCGCCTTCTCCTCCTCTCCCGGGGCCGCCGCTCCCCCCTTGCGCTTCCTGGGTGCCATGGATGAAGCCCAAAAAAAACTCTCCCCCTACCTCTCTCCCTCTCCCTCTCCCTCTCTCTCTACAACTTTCTCTCTCTAGCTCTCTCCCTGTGGCGACAGCGACAGCGACAGAGCCCACCACTTACCCCGCCTTTTTGTGCCCGCGCTTCTCCTCCTCCCCCTCCTCCGGTGGCCATCTCCCGCGCATCGATCCGGGGCGGAATTTCGAACGGACGGCCCCGATCTTCCCGCCCCCTCTCCCCAGCGTTCCTCTGCCGTCGGATGGCGGATGGGTGATGATGATGATCCCCGTGTGTCCCGACGGTCGATGCCATGCCATGGCCCGTCTGCATCCCCACCCTCATGATGGCGGTGACGATGGATGATGGATGTGCGTTTCCACGTCTCCATCTGACTTTTTAACCGCTTCCGAATTTAGCCATTAATTTCGCAAATTACCCTTTTTTATTCACGTCGATTTCGTTAAATATAAATTAAAATTAAGATGCCCGTGCCCGTCGTTTTCTTTTCTCACCATCGTGATATTTAATGTGATCGAAAATCATGTGAGATTTTCTTTAATTATCCGTCCCCGCATAAGAGCATGAACCATGCACAGAATTCGCTGACTAAGGATAATGTTATCGACAATATTTAATCCGTCAATCGAATGCATCCACGTCGCTGGTGACAAGATTGACTTTTGCAAATTCGAAATTAATTAAAATATCATGACCTATCGATTCCACCAAATTAATCATGTGACTGATAATGAAGGGCGATTAGTTTTGGCTAGCTAAAACTTGAGGATTTAATTTTGAGCTTCTTAAAATGGTCTAAACATGCTTTCAAACCTTTCTTAAATACGATCGACGTCTTTGTCAAAAATGGAAAAGAAGAAGAGGAAATATTATCCAAATCTATAGTCTCCTAAAAAAAAAAAAAAGGAGCCACCAAGCAAAGATTACATTTTTAAATTAACATACTTAGATTAATATAAATAACATAATGGACAAATATTTTTGTAATTTTTAATTCTTCTTTTAGTTGAGGTGGTTTCTTAGGAATATGAGATTCGGAAAAAGTAAGTAAAAAGTATGAATCCACCTTTTGGCATTTGAATTATTGAAGGGTAACTTTCTTTTTCAACTGAGATATTATGCGGATACGATGTGGCCACTTCCAATTGCGAAAAAGGCCATATTCCTAATTGGAAAAGAGATACGATAACAGCAATTGGTGTAAAGAACGAACAGTACAGTAAGGGCATATTTGGGAAGAACATGAAGAGAAAAATGGGATTAAATTGACTCAAATTTTGAATTTCCCTCCACGTCATATCAAAAAAAAATCCCTCCACGATCTTATAGAAACAATTTCAAAATTCTTTTTCATTTTCCACTCAAATTTTCGTTCCTTCCATTTTGGAGTGTGCAAAATGGACCACTCAAATCAAACCGGACCAACCGGTTCAGTCCAATTCCTAAAAGTGTCAATCCGGTTCCCATCCTAAAAGTGAAATTGATGTCCAAGCCGACCGGTTCCCAATTCTAAGGTGAAATTGGACTTGCAAAAACGACTAAATATACTATTTTATTTTATTATTTTTTTTAAAAATTAGTAAAATGTAAACTAAATACTATTTTGATTCAGTTCCAAGTAGCAGGAAAAAATTAGTGAGAAAAAACAAATGAGTGGTTACATTTGACTAGAATTGAAACTAGACTATACCGATGATTTAGTCCGATTGCCGATCCTAAAACCAATTGGTTCAATCCCTTGTTATGAATGTTGGGAACCGATCACCCCTACTTCCATTTCCCTGACTTCCCCAAACACAATCTAAAATCTCCTTACAAATTGACCATCAATTGGAGCTCTCATGTGCTGAAGAATCCTTTCCTCGGGGGCATATATTGGTAAATTTTGAAGATGGAAGCAATTTTAAGAAGAAGGGCCTAAACAGAGTAATCTCGAGCATGAAGAAAGGAGAACAAACTCGGTGACCATGACAACTGACTCCATCATCGATCTGGATGATTCAATAGTCTTAGTGAATTCATTGTTGCGTTACAAAGTTGAATGATAGATACTACCCGAAGTCATTTTCACGTGTCCTTTTCATTGGATTTGATACCACTAAACCGGATCATTATGGGTAGGATTGTTTGAGGATACAGGTTTAAGTCTAGAGATTTAAAATAGCAAGATAGAAAGAGTCATATGGTGTCGTTGTGAAATAGCATGTGCAAGCACATGAAAGGTGTTGGATCCTTCAGCTCTTTACCAATTGGCTCTTGCTAGATGTACGGAATAGTAGCCTAAATGGTCTGAGACCTTTTAATCTATCTAAAAAGACCACTGAACTTTAGTCCAATATATAGCACCACCCCTAGACTTTCAATTGTTCAATCCTCGAATTATTGATAAATATTCAATATGCTTCCTAAAATATGAAAATGTTTAAAAGTTCAAAAACCATAATAAATTAAAATTTTGGGAACAACATCGCACATTGGACTAAAATTTATGAATCATATTAAACAAAATAAAAATGAAGAGACCAAAATTGCACATTAGATCACAGTTTATGATCACTT
This sequence comes from Eucalyptus lansdowneana, assembly GCA_017140395.1. Classification (NCBI taxonomy): domain Eukaryota; kingdom Viridiplantae; phylum Streptophyta; class Magnoliopsida; order Myrtales; family Myrtaceae; genus Eucalyptus; species Eucalyptus lansdowneana. The sequence continues at coordinate 31,327,444 of CM029485.1, forward strand.
TAAATAAATTAAAAGTTTAAAACGATTTGCACATTAGACCAAGATTTAAGGACCATTTATGTCATCTTTCCTATGAAGATAGCTTTGAAGGCTTGGAAGCATCAAATGACTCAAAAATTAGCATATCGATGACTAGCAAAGAAAGACACCTAGTTTTGTCCTAAACCGATCAAGGTACAACTATATATAACTTTAATGTCTTTATCACGAGTCAAACAAGTTCATGTTTTGTAAAATGAAACTTAGAGAAATGAAAATGTAATCGACATTTCAATTGATATTTTTGGTTGTAAGAGAGATGGTGTTGGGATCGAATGGTCGTTCTTTTCTTATATTTGGATTGTGACCGAAAGTTGGATGGTATTGTTAATAATATCAAAATACCCAAAAACAATATGGTTTTCGTCTTCTAGTGAGGTAGGACCAGAATCACAAGTTGCATGTTAGGTAGTTTGTTTATTTTGGAAAATAAATAATTTTGAAACATTTTTTTAAAAATAATTACTTGTATATCTTTAAATAGTTGGTTTAAATTTTTTTCCATTATTGACTGAAATTGATATTCAAAAATTTTCATGAACGACAAAAATATATTTCCTTTCTCATTTTTGTGAATTATACAAACAATCGTTTTTACGAATAATTTTTTTTCAAATCATTTATTTTTCACAAAACAAATGAAGCATTAGATAATCCTATTTGTCTAAGATCTAAACATTATTCCACGAGCACAATCAATTGTAAACTTGACAATCACATTACAGCATCATAAGTTCTATCCTGGTCAAAGATTTATCTTAACAACAAAGCATCGACATAGAGTCAAGAGATACATATACATGCTTGTGCACGTTTGTCAAGGAATTTCCTCTTATTTATTACATTAACAATTATCATGTTATATGAAAAATTTACTCAATGTAGAAATTTAAGTGGAACACCATTAGCACAATTGCTATACATTGAAGAAGCCCAAAAATGTTTTTAGGTCACACGAATTTTAACTGATGCGTAAGTCCCATATTCTCCCATGGCCATTGATATCTACTATATTTTTCAATCGCGAGAATTATCAAAAAACTTCTAAATTTATTGCAATTACACCAATTCAGCCTAAATCTTTTTTTTTTGGGCCAATTCAATGCTTAACTTTTTGCATAGCTTACGAGGGCCACAATGCCCTTACTTGAGAGAAAAAGAAACTAAATAAAAAATAAAAATTATAAAATTTTAAAAATATTAAAATATAATTTGAAATGTCAATGTCAACCCTGTTCGTTCAAAATTTGCTGAATGGAGTAAATTGACATAATACAAAATGTTTAAGACATAATTAAATAATTATAATAGGTTTAGGATTTTTTTGATAATTTTTCTTTTTAATCTCCTTTTGTCTCTTCTTCTCATAGCCATAGCTTGCTAGCTACTCTTAGCACTAACTTTTTTTGCCAATTGAAGTTAGCCACTTTTCTCTTACTCTTGTAACGTCTCTTTAATTTCCAACCACATGTTTTAACATGAGATGAGATCATGCATGACATAAATTAACCTTGGTTAGTTAATGCCTAAAATATCTAAATGCCAGACTTCTTTCCTATTTCCTTGTTGTGGCCTTGAGTTCCACCTTTATCTTCTCTAATACTTTCATCTTCACTTATTTTACCCAATTTCACATTCAAATTCCATGCATCCAAAGAGCCGAAGTACTAACGTCCCGATTTGGATATATGCACCAAACTAGCACAAGTGGAACTAGTTAAGAATTACCATCTTTCTTAACCAATCTACGTTTGAGGTAAAAAAATTTCCCTTCAGTCATCTCAATATTGTTAGATTAGGTGTCTCATTTTTTATTTAGTGTTAATTCTAGATTGTATCACTGAATTTTATGGTGGATGAAGCTCTACGTTCACTCAAACCTTTCCATCCAAGGCAAAGTGAATTCTAGGAGCTAAAGTCGGTTGATCCACCGACACTCTTGATCATTGCTTGATTTTAGCTCAAAGAATAAATAATATCATAGATATATGTTGTCAAAAGTAATAAGTGATTACAATAAGAGCTAATCAGAGGCAAGATTATATGTATGAGTGATTAAAACAAGGTTTATTGATGCCATGTAAATTTGCTTATGTGCTTGAGTCGTCATGATTTGTATTTCATGAGTAAGAACACGGTCGATTGATTTTAAGAGGATTTTGAATCTTTGTTGAGCAAAAGTGTTAGAGAAATGAAATTATGCATGTAAGGGGAACAAGAGTACATTAAGGGCATGTTTGGGATGTCCGCCAGAAATGAAGTGAAGGATAATACAAAATGAAATGAGATGAAAAGAAAAAAATGTTATGGACATTTTGATTAATATGTTTGGTTGTAAGAGAGGAATCGTGTTGGAATTGAATGATCATTCTTTTTTCTGGCTCCATTTGTTTTATGGAATATGAATAATTTAAAAAATAATTTCTTAAAATTGATCGCTTATTTAGCTTAAAAGAATTATCAACGAAAAATATTTTCATTACAACAATAAGTTATATCTAAACATTTTCATAAATGATGAAAATAATTTTTTGTTCATTTTTTGATAAACAATTTTTATAAACAACGTAAGTAATTATTTTTAAAAATTATTTTTCAAATTATTTATTTTCACCAAACAAACGAAATCTTATATTTGATTTGTGCCCCAAAAGTTGAATGGTAAATTAACAATATCAAAACAATCAAAAGCGAAAAGGACTTCGTCTTCTAGTGAGGTGGGAGTGGAATCGGAGTTTGCTTCGACTTATGGAAGGAATCCTCATTGGAGGAACAAGCACTAACTAGGAAAGACTTTTCACTTATTTATCCTGCCACATCTCCTCAATTTCCAACCATATCTTTTAACATGAGACGAGATCATGCATGATATAATTTAATCTTGATTAGTTAATGCGAGACTTCTTTCTCATTTCCTTGTGGCCTTGAGTTCCACCTTTATCCTCTCTAATACCATCATCTTCAGTTATTCCACCCAATTCCACACTCAAATTTCATACATCCAAAGAACCTAAGGACTAAAAATCTCCATTTGAAAATAGGGCACATTTGATCAACATTTTGAAAGCCCCTTGGGACCTCAAAGCCTTTTGGGAAATTTTGGCGTGTTTGACAACCATTCTCAAGGGACTTTGAGGTGAAAGCTAACGTTAAGCAAGCTGAAACCCAAGGCATCCCCATCTATCTTGGGCTTTCAGATTTAAATGCTTTTTTTTCTTCAAAACTTGCCCTCACTTCCTTTCTCATATTTCCTTTTACCCTCATTAAAGATAGATTGTGGTTGGTCAAGGCAAGCCCAAGCATTGCTCAGGGTTATGAGTCACCGACGGTTGCCAAGGATCATGCGACATTGGCGATGGTGCCTAGGCTTGTTGATGACCCCGGTGAGGGCCACCTGGGTCATGTGACCTTTGCCAAGGGTTTCTTAAGGTCATGTGACCTCGGTTGATGGTCACTGGTGCCAAATCTAGTGCGCCAATGGCCTAAGCCTTTTGTTGAAGGTGGTAAAGGGTTTGATTTTTTTAATGAAAAAATAGAATTGTAGCCAAAGCCCTTTGCTAATTCTTTTTTTTTTTACCAAAGATCACTTAATCCAAAGTTGTTTTGTATATGAGTTTTTACTAAATGCAATTTGTATTTCCTCAAAGGGCTTTAGACTTTTAGCATTTACATTTTCCCAGAGTCCATCTCCAAAATCAAACCAAATACAGGCTTATTCACATTACTAGCACAAGTGAAGCTAGCTAAGAATTTCCATCTTTCTTTATCAAGCCATCTATGAGGTAAGATTTTCTCCCTCAAAGCTTCAATCACCTAAATATTTCTAGATTAGGTGTTTGATTTATTTAACTAGTGTTAATTCAAGACTATCTCACTTGATTTCAAGGTAAAAAAAGATTTATGTTCACTCAAATCTTTCCATCCAAGGTAAGTGAATCTCTAGGAGATAAAGTGGGTTGATCCACCGGTACTCTTGATTCTTGTTTGATCTTAGCTTAAACATGAATGATATTAAAGATTTATGTGGTTTAAAAGAATTGGTGATGACATTGTGAATTAATGAGAGGCAAGATTATATGTATGAGTCATTTTAGATGATTTTGCACCAAGGTTATTGCTTTGTTGATATAAGATTAAAACAATGTTTTTTTTTTATGCCATGTAAATTTGTTATAAGCAAAAATGTATGTATGAGTCATCATGACTTGTATTTCATGAAAAAGAAAATGGTTGAGTGATTGCAAGAGGACTTTGATTGACTTTAATGAGCAAAAGAGTGGGAGAGATGAAACTATGCATGTACATGGGTAAAATAGTTATTTTATGTGACACGTGGGCAAAAACGTAAATTCACAGTGTAAATTCCTTTGTGAACAATGAATTTTATTAATTAAAATTTTACTAGGTAGTGAATAAGTTAGATTAGTTAGAGGAACTCAAATCCGGTGAAAAATCTAAGTATTGGAGAATATAGGCTATTTTAATTTCAATAAGTTAGAGGTCTCATATCTGAAAACGGAAAATTATGAGGGATGCTCACATGTTAAGGATGGTTATGATTGCAGGTTTTTAGTTGAATATATAATTAATTGTCTAATCTAGAAAAGTTCTTCATCTAGTCAAAATTTGGACTTAATCACTAAACTATTTTGAAAAACTGGTTGTTTTGGTCATTTTACAAAATTTGGGATATGAATATAATGTTAATAAGATGATCATATGCATCAAATAGCAAATTAAAGATATTATATAATTTATTTGATTAGTTGCTGATTAAGAGAAAAATTGAGGTGTGAAAGATTTGGGATTAAAGTTATGTAATTCGCACTGATAAAATTATGTCGCATGTATAGTGGAGATATTATGATGAATATTATTTTTTATAAGCTCACTTTATCATATGAGAAGTATCAAGAAATTAATGTACTATAAATTGATTCATTATTATGGAGAGTCCTATGCTGATATTTTTTTAGATAGGTACATTGTTAAATTATATTTGTGGTACGTGCATGTGATTCATGAAGTGAAACGAGAAAGTTAAGAGTCCTATGTGTATTTGGGGCTTGGAATATATTTTTGTTTTCAACAATCACAAACTTAGATGATACGAGAATATTGTGAACACTTGAATTGAATAATGATTGATTTATGAATAATAAGTGTTGGTTTGCAAATGATGATAATGGATATTTGATTTCTATTGTTGGCAATGAAAAGACTAAGCGATTAATGTGATAATATTCTCACTATCATTACATAATTGTACATGGTAGTCATGATGTTATGATGATATGTATATCATTGATGCCGTCTAATGAAGTCCTTTACCGCCGTCTATTTGTCAGAGAACAAACTCTCATGTAGGACTATGTGTATAAGACGATGAGAAAAGGCAATTGTTTTATCGTTTAAGATGAGTTATACATGAAACAATATGACTTATGTAACTTGTGATGTGATATTGTGGAATCATTATGGTCATGTAGTTGTATGGTGGTGTTTTTTATCATCGTTGATGTAAAGATTATCCATAATGGATTGGCCGAGCGGTATGACAAAGATGTATTCATGATTCCATCCTCATAAATTGGTGGCAATGATGCCTGATAATCGAGATGCTATGATTTTGTCCCCATCGGTTGGTGATAACGATGTCTTGTTCATTTCGATACAAGTCATAAGTCACGACGATTAGGAAATGGAAATGGACACTTATGTATATTGGCAAGCTACTATGTGCTATCCACATATCACGAGATTAGCATGTTATCTGTGTATTGAGTATGAAACTGAATGTTCACTCATGACTTTTGTCTTTATTTATCGCACACATGATTATAACGTGTGGATCACATTATATTAAATGAATTTTAATAGTATGCTGGTTAGCCTATTGGCCACATGTGATGTTTACTCTCTAAAATTTGCTATTTTGTGCTCTCGGGTCAAGTGATGGGGTAGATTTCTCACCTCATACCTAAGGTTTTCGTCTATTGAGCTTAAACTCACCCCAAAATATTTTACGAATTGATCGATATTGGAGTCCAAGGGCATATACATCAACGCCTCCTAACATCTCTTTGAGGAATGGATTAGAGTGTGCAGAAAAAGTAGGGGCCTATGAGTGCGTTTGATTCGGTTTTGCAAATAGCCTTTGGATATAATGAAAATGCTAAAAGCCAAAGTTCTTTGAATAAAATACAAATAATGTTTGGTAAAAACTCATAGTAAATAGACTTTGGATTCAATGAGTGTTTGGCAAAAAACCTTTTGCAATGGGTTTTGGCTATAGTTTTTATATTTTTTTAATTAAAAAAAGAACCTAAACCCTTAATTGGAGTTAGTGAGCAAGATTGGCTCCGGTGGCTATTGGTTGAGGTCACTTGACCTTAGGCAACCATTGGTGAGGGTTGTGCAACCCACTTGGTCTTGCCTGTGGTCATGAGACCCAGGCCGTAGTCGCTTGAGGTCGTGCGACCTTTGGCGAAAGTCACCTAGGTTAGGCGACTCTCGCTAGCCCTTCACAAGCCAAATTTAATCTTATAGGCCCTTCATTGGCCCTTTGCCAGCCAAATCTAGCTTCGCCGACTATTGTCACATCAAGAAGATAAATAGTTACATAGAGAGATAAATTTGAAAAAAAATAATGAATTGGTAAAGGTGGTTTTGGAAGAAAAAATCTAGTTTTAGCATTTGGTTAAATGTGGAATGTCCAATATTGGGTTAGCATTGGACATTCAGTTTTCTTAAGGAGCATTTGGCTAAAAGCCCTTTAGGAAAACTTGCCAAACACTTCAATATTTTCCCAAGAGGCTTTTGAGGCTTTTAAAATCGAAAGTTCTTTGGGAAAGTTAAACTAAACACATAATCATTTGTTCCAAGAATTTAATTATGTATAGCAAAAATAGATGGAAAATGAAATAAATTAAAAAAGAACAACTTTGGATGAGTAAATCTATGCGATTTTCACTAAAGAAAAACTTTAATGTGGTGTATTCATCAAGGTAGGGTGTCATTTCAAAAATTTGCTCGAGGCATTCATGAATAGAAAAAGAAAGAAAATAAATGTTTTTGTAACTTTTGGTGTTTTGCAATTTCACTTCTAATATGATTTATTTTTTGCAATAAATTGACAAATAGGTACGTGCTTGAACTCGTGATTGATCATGGGACAGACAAGTACATGCGACATCGTTCAAAATAGCATGGAAATTTTTTTGATACCTTATCAACGAAGTGATCCAGTTATGTAAAATGGTATTGAATCTCCCTCTTCTCTCCATTAATTAAGTTTACAATCAACTTCCGTCTGCTTAAAATAAAATTAGATAGGTTACTCATATTTTGACCAAAATAAGAGGGGATGCAATCGGCATATCTCATATTGTAAGAGAAAATCGTCTTCAATACCAAGGTTGACAAAACAAATGACTCCAAATGCGCATTTGGAAGGATAATAGCACAAGATTAATCAGGGTCTGATCAATCAACATTTACCTATCTACCAAGATGAAAATTAGTTTGTCAAGTCTTAAAACTAACTTCATTTCATTTATTATTTTTAGTTTTTATGTCAGAAAGGTTGGTTCTACACATATATATTATTACCTTTCTTTCTTTTCTCATGTGAAGAATTTTAGCACTCATGCAATTTATTCTATCTTCATTATTAAATGGCTTTAATTTTAGGGTTAATATGACTAAAAATCTCAAACAAATATACCCATGCTATATTTACTTCGAATGAATTTTTTTGTCATAAAAAATCTAAAACCTAGTACATTAGTATCACATTTACTTGAAATTGGTGCTTTTATATCACTTTTACCCTAAATTATGATCAATTTAAATTTTTTAGTGTAAATGTGATGCGAATTGACCAATTTAAGATATTTTGTAACACGAAAGTCAATTTAAGGTAAATATGGTATCGATGTACCATTTTGGGATCATGACGCAAAAATTATTCCAGGCTAAATGTGACATGGATTTTTGGTTGAGTTAGCCCTTATTTTATTATAACTCCCCATTCAAATCGTCTACCTAACATAAAAAAGAGACTTAAAAAAACATAAGAGATGGCATTACATGGAACGCTTGTTTTTTTTTTTGTCAGAACATGGAACACATGTGTCTGGTGACTAATATGAAGAAAAGTATTTTACATATATAAAAATCTCCTCTTAATTCAACAAAAATAAATCATTCCACCAATAGAGAAAATATTTAAGAAAATATTTTTTATAACTCCCCAATTCAAATCTTCTCCCTAATATATGAAAGAGACTTACAAAAAACAAAGGTGGTGGCATTACGTGGAACGCATGTTTTTTTTTTTTTTTTTTTTTCTTGTCAGAACGTGGAACGGATGTATGTGTCTTGTGACTAATATCAAGTTAACATGAAAAAAGTATTTTACATATATAAAAAACGCCTCTTAATTCAACAAAAATAAATCATTCGACCAAAAATGAAAAAAATATTCAAGAAAATTAATTAGGCATCAAACTTGTGCACGTGCCTCCCCCATGTCCCCCAGCACGTCTTTCTATCTAACCCAACCCGCGGATGATCCGGAAAACCAGATGGCCGACGTGGCATTACAAGATCCAATCGTTCCTCGAAACCGGGCCCCACTCCACGATTTCTCGCTGACGTGGCAGCGGGTGCGACCATTGGCCATCCACAAAAATAAAAAAAAGACAAAAAGACAAAAAGAGAGGAAAAGCCGCCATCGCCATTCCTGATATCTCGCGAGCTTTCTGCTCTCGCCATGGCCGCCGCTTCTTCGTCTCTCTTCTCCGCTGCCGTCAACTGCCCCGCCGACGTCGCCAAAGCCGGATCCCCGGCAGCTCCCGGCCGAAACCCACCTCGCATCTCCTCCGTTTCCGGTGCCTCCAGCGGCGGAGCCCCCGAATTCGCGCCGCCGTTTCGGTTTCGGACCCTCGCGTGGTGGACGCCGGTCGCCCCGACGACCTCGTCGCCTCCATTCTCTCCAAGGTGAGGCCCTCCGAATTCAGCGCGCCCGCCGTAGTTTTGCAACTTCTTGCTGATGATTCATGGAAAAAAGAAAAAAGAAAAAGAAAAAGAGAAGGGTTCCTTTTCATTTCTCTGTTTGAGATGGGATGGCGTAAATTCGAATTGGAAACGGTCAATTAAATAGAGGATATTAGAATTAATATCGTGAAAATTTGAATTGTTTTGAATTAAGTATGCTTAACAATTGCTTTGGGACACGAGATAACAAGACGGTTTGTTGGATTGACTTAAGTTCTCAGATTGAGTCCAGATATGCATCATTAAAAATGCTCACCAACCTACATTAGTGGCACCAACCGCCTACGCTAATCATGGTCGCTAAAACAACAGCGCCCAAGCCACCATAGCAGTGATTAAGTCTCAGAGGGATTATGACAAAGATCGTATCTGAACTTTGGTTTAACATGCAATGTCGGTCCTGCGTGGTCCCTAAATTGTGAATTGTTTTAACCTAATCTCTATACTACATGAAAATGTTTGATGTTGTCCTTTCACTTATTGAAGTATATGGAATCTGGTAATATGTCTCCTAATCCGTTAAGTTTGAATAATGGATGAAAGGGAAAAAAATGGTTACACATGGATTGTTGTGGTAAAGTATTCATTTTAAATTAGGATATAATAATTCATGTCATCAGATAATGATGGACATGTTGATGTTCTAATTTTCTTTCATAAATTAGATGGATATGAAACAGGGACATGTGGACTCATTATTTTTGAAGACCCAACTCAACATATTCACATTACTAAATAATGCCCAATTTGTCATTGAGCAAATAGAAGGACTATTTTGAACATTTATAAGTAGTTTAAGGACCACATTCAAACAAATTAAATGTTTGGGACGACACTACACATTAGGCTAAAGTTCAGGGGTTATTTATGTCATCTTCCCATTCACTGGTTGAGTGACTTTCCTGGCCTGGCATCTTGACATGAACTTTGGAGTACTCTAGTTTTGTTTACTGAAAATATTAGATGAGCTGGTTAGGTTGAAATGAGACTTATTGTAGCTTGCTAATGTTATTTTCTGCAATGAGTGAATTGGTTAGGAGTGTGAGGGTTTGTTTCTTGATTTGTTCATCCAATTGGGTGTTCCATGATGTCTTTCCACGCTTGTCTAAGGATATTATGATGATGAATATTAGTTGATGTGTTTAAATGCCTACTTGCAGTGTATCACATAAGTTAGTATTTCAGATTTTATTGTGCAATAAATTGTCTAGATATCCGCTGTCAAGGTTAACATATCCAGGGAATCGCGATATAATGCAGCTGGTTCTTCTTCTAGCTCTTAAGGTGATTGAATCTTGATAAAAGGATGTTTGAATGCCCATCTTTTTTTGTTACTGGAGGACAAAACTTCATGGCCTTTGCGGTTAATTGCTTTTGGAAATTCAAGCATTTTAAGCTTCGGTTGGCAGATGTCATGTAATCTAGTCGACGTGTTTTGTTATTGAGGCAATGATGCACTGATCGCATTGTGTTGCTTTCCTGAATGTTCTTTAGTTTGATGACTTGATTTATTCATCCCATCGTAACTGAACCAGGTGTTACAATCTGATGGTGGAGTTTCACTTGAAAGAGAAGAGCACAAACAGGTAGCTGAAGTTGCTCAGGAATTGCAGAAGTACTGTGTGAGTGAACCGGTAAAGTCGCCTCTTATATTTGGAGGTAATGCACTGATTGACTTACTGTTGATTTGTCATTTGTTCCAAGAAAGTATGGAACATCGATATGCAAGGTTGTTTCTTTACTTCACTGGATCATCTTAGATTACATCCTTGCACCACGGTTTTCTGGAGTTCCCAATTATCCTTTCTTTCCTCTCTTTGTCATGTTTTCTAATATCTCCGGGCCTTTTTAAGGCTTTTCTAATGTTGGAAGACTGGTGATTGACCTGTTTAATCCTGTTGATCTTGTTGTCAATCTTCAAGCACTGATTTTCTTTTCAGTGGCTGTCTTGAAATTTAGGAACCTTCTCGCTGTGGTTACATTATTATCTGCTGCACTTGCAGTAATTTGCATTTGAGATTGTTAGTGCACTACTCTGAGGCACCTGAGTTCTTGCCATTCTTACATAAAAACCTGTACTTTTTCTGTCCATCAGGTTAGAAACAGAAATGAGGAGGATTGCTGGGTCAAGCAAAGTCTAAATTATCATTTATATTTATTAACTCATTATGATTTTGCAGAATGGGATGTCATCTACTGTTCAAATCCAACATCGCCTGGTGGTGGCTATAGGAGTGCACTGGGTCGGGTTTTCTTCAGAACCAATGAAATGATTCAGGGTCTCGAGGCTCCAGACACTGTGAGGAACAAGGTTTCCTTCTGTGCTTTGGGCTTCATCGATGGAGAGGTCTCGTTGAAAGGTGAGCCTGCTAATGATTGCCATGTTTAAGCACTTCAGGAACAGAGCAAAACTATATATTTTGGGGATAAATGCTACTAGACTGTCAAAAACACACCATTTGATGCTCACATTTTGTGTTTTAGAGAAAGTCTGCAGTGATATGGCGCAGATTAGCAATTGAATGGAATCTAGCTTGCTGCAATAAAAGGAATCACTTTCATTAGCGAACAAATTTAATACAAGAATCAGTCTTGTGACTCTTGCACGACACTATCCTTTCTCAAGGTCTGTGGTGTGTTGCCGTTTGAACGAGTCTGGCTATGTTTCCTCTGCATAAATGTCTGTAAAGCGTGCTCCTACCATTTCTGCTCATTGTCAGAAGTTTGTTTTCGATGTCCTTTGTTTGCAAATCGGTGTAGCTAGTGAACCAAATCGCCATTTGTCCTTTGTCGACATCGTTTCTACATTAAATAAGTTGCTTGTACTGAGATGTAGATTGTGCTGCTGCAATGTTAGCCTGAATGTTCCTGGTGAACTATCTCTCCCTGTGCTAATTTATAGAGATCTGAGGGCTTTTTGACAGCAAATTGCTTGTTATAATTCCATCTGCTTATCGCTGTGCTTCATATTTTTTGTGTATTCATGTTCACCTGCCGGCGTTATTCAACCCCGTCAAGGCACCGAGGCGCTCAGGGAGATACACTGTGTTTATGCCTAATCGAGAAGTCGTCTGATGTGGAATTCTGAACTGACCTATGCCGGTTTGATGCCTGTAGGGAAATTGAAGGCTCTTGATGATAGATGGATTCAAGTCATATTCGAGCCGCCTAAAGTGAAGGTGGGAGAGATGGAGTTCCAGTACGGCGGGGAGAGTGAAGTCAAATTGCAGATCACGTACATAGATGAGACCGTCAGGTTGGGCAAGGGATCCCGAGGTTCGCTGTTTGTTTTCCGGCGGTGCCAATAAAAATGTCGGCTTCGCGGTGATGAGATTCTCAGAAAGTTTTGGTGCTCGAACTCTTTGTTAAAAGTCCGTGGCAAAATGCTTGTGGCGGACCCTGAACTGGTCTCCAATGTTGACTCGCCTCGGCATTGCTAGTTGGTATTACAGGAATACGTAGATGCACATATTTGCTGTGTATTTAAGTATATCAGAAGTGTCGATTCGTAAGGAATGTTATTTCGGTCCCAATTAATTTAATTGGAAAGATAAATTCCCTGACCAGACCCCTTTTCGATTGATTGACAACATTCATGCTATGTTTAAATATGGGAAAGGGAAGAGAAAATGGAGAGACATTTGCAAGAAATTTCGAATTTCTCTCCCTCGACTTCTAATCACGAAATTTCATAATTTTTTTATTTTAAAACTTTTCCTGGGAATGAGCTATGTTATTTTCCAAACATATAGTCTTAAGGCTGCCATTTTTGCACTTGTCCTTTTCGCGCAAGATATTTTGCATTTAATTACACCATCTAAAATATTTCGGAATTTATTGAATTATATATACAAGAGACATAAATTCAAGGAGGAGTTTAGTCATAAACTTTATACTGTCGTATGATAGTTCTTTGTGAATTTAAAAGTGCATTAACTTCTATGAATTCAAGAAAAGATTTTATATGGAGATCATTTTCCAAAAAAGCGATTTGTCATCCCTTAAAAAATAGTGAGTAAATATGAGGAAAAACTAGGCCTGAAAATCAAAAACCCCATTCAAAATTACTTTCATTGTAGATCAACATTGGAGTTGGCCACCCAACCGTGGATAGTTGCGTTGGTATTAGAGTCTCATTTATCGTTGAGATCGAAAGTTCGAATCTTGCATATGCTCATATGTTGTAAGTAATGGGTCATAATGTTGGGATATTGTGCTAATCTCCTCCGAGATATAGTTGTCGGTACTAGGCATTTCGAGCGCGCCGGGTGGGCGCTATAGGGCCTTGTGACCCCGCAAGGGGCTTAGGTGGATTCCTTGGTTACCAAAAAAAAAAAAAAAAAAAAACATTGGAGTTGGCCAATCCAAAGCTATGACACTCCTAGTTAGGTTGACGTTCTAGGTCCTTGTGACCCACAAGGGACTCACGTGGTTTTCTTGATTACCAAAAAAAAAAAAAAACATTGGATGCTCACCCGACTATCCATCTTGCTCAGGTACCTCAACCTTTTCCTCACTTCTTCAAACATTAAGACCGACCGTCTTAAGACCTTTCTTTTGAGATATGGTATCCCACGACTTCAAAGAAAGACAAGAAGCTACCGCTGCATCACGACACGATATTGTAATTAACCGCATTATTCTTTCGTCACATAGGCGTGAGGCGCGCTCCCCTATCGGACGATATCGTCAGGCCTCTGCAGAGACGCCAGTTGCATTAACAGAAGTACTTGTTTTTATGGCACAACCTAGTTCGACATTCTAACATAACATCTTCTGTTCACTCCATAGAATGAATGGCACAATAATAACCTTTGCTTGACCAACCATGAATTCCACAATCGCCTGTGTCATGTTCTGTGACCTGAATTTTCTTTGCCTAGGCCATTGCTACCGCTAAACAAGAATTCCAGTGAAGCTACGATTAGATCTCTGCAATGTTGGAGAAGGACTGAATCTTTTATGACCGTGTAAGTCATGGTCAAGCCATATAAATCAGTAGTTGCTACAATGCCGGCGAAGGAGAAGTAACCCAGAAGCCGTTGGAATGCAATTAGTTTGACGCTATGTAGAACCAACACAGAACAATGAAAGTTGCATGGTAGTCAGAAAAGTTCCATTCAAATGAAAATTTCTTTCTCCACGGTAACTTGTGTTGTTACAGATGGCAATGAGTGCAGAAATTTTAGTTAGCCAGGCCCAACTTTAGGAATGTCGTAGTGCTCACTGAGATTCGCCAGGTATTGGTTGAACTCCTGCACTCGATCCCGGTGTGACTTACTGGCCATTTTTGCCAACCTTTCCAATTCGATCTTCTCCCTCTGCTGGAGAAACCGCCTCTCTGCTGGCGTCAGGTGGTCGTCATACACTGAAGCGAGACTCCTCCCATCAAATCGGCCTTCATCATTTATTCTCTCAGCATTGTCTGTGGAGGACAGCAAAGTGTTCCCACCTGACGACCTCCAAAAGGAAGAGAAGCCTATGTGAGAACAGAGACTAAATAGCGGAGAGGACATCAGCTTCACTGGTTAAAACAACCCCAATTAACTGTCCACCACCAAGGTGTTAGCAGACAGTAGGAGCAAACAGAAGCCAACAAAGCACAATCTTTGATCTGGCTCACCGGAGGAGGTGATTTTCATCGGCATTGTCAGAAGTAGACCCCAAGATATTGGCTTCATACTCACAACTTACAGCACACAAAAGTTCTTCATAGGCGTCAAAGCTAGCCAAACAGAGCACGCTCAACAGTACACAATAAGCGCGATTGTGGTCCTAGAGAAACTTCAAAGATTACCACCAACTGAAGACAACAGTCAGTAGCTGACCGTTATCGCAACTCATGTCACCTGGACATCATCCACATTTATGAAAGAGACAACAAGAATCTCACTACGGAAACAACAGGGTACTATAGGCCTTGCGCACATGATTTCGACACAATGTGCACACAGTGCAGTAGTCTGGTAGTTTATTTCAAATCTCCGTCCAAGATAATATCATCGCCTTCTCAATTGGTCAAATGAGTATGTGATGTAAATCATAACTGGCTGGCAATACTACTAGTAGTAAAAAGTTGACTGTACTTCACAGTGATTGCAAGTCACGCGCGCTCCGGCAAAGTCGAAAGCACTGGTTTTCAGCATTGATGCAAGGATGAGGATTAGGAGATCAGGTGGCGGCACTGGGCAGTATTAAATCAAGAACAGATCGCTCCCCAGGCAATATGACACAAATCACAGTTTAACTAGTGAACTGGAGACATAAAAAAGATTTACAGATGCCGAAGCAAGTGGGGATCATTCAAGCCGTGGAATGGACACAAAACGAAATGCCCAAGAAGTCCACGAGTCCCAAAAGAAATCTTTGTTGTTTTCTTGATAGACACGCATCAATTCAAGGGCTAATTCAGACCGCCGATAATGATAAGATCACACACTGATACACAGGGAAGAACCCAAAAACCGTCTTTAAAGCAGAGACCTTTACATCTCCATAGCACAGTTAAAGAAATTTAACAAGTTCGAAATGGCACTTTTTGAAGATTATCCATAAACGAACGAACAGATTTGATGATTCCCACCCAGCACATTCGAGCACTTATTCAAAGATTCGAGAGCCAAAACCAGCATTTCCCAAAAGGACATCACGACATCATCGCCGCAGACACAAGCAGAAGCGAGACCCATTAAAAAAACCGAGGCGGGGACAGCGAGCTAACCTGCCGCGAATTCAGGGAGCCGCCGAGGAAGACGACCCGCGTCCTTCTCCTTCTTGTTCTTCGTCTTCTTCTTGGAGATCGTCCAGCTGCCGTTCAGCTTGACGTCCAGGGGCTTCCCCTTGAGCTTCAGCTTCCCCGCCACCACATTCTCGTACGCCGCCGCCGCCGCCGGCATCTCCGCCGATCAAGACCGACCCCAGTCACGGAAGAGAGAGAGAGAGAGAGAGAGAGAGAGCATAAAGAACGTTCGCTTCCGACAGTTTCATGGACGACATTATAAGGAAGAAGAAGTCCCCCGAGCTTCCGCGAATTCTCTAGAAAGCAGGACGACGGGAGGGAGATCTTGCAGAGAAGAAGCCCAAGCCCAAGACCAAGCCTAAGCCTAAGCCTAAGCCTAAGCCTAAGCCCAAGACCAAGCCCAGAACAAAGCCCGTCAACTCTACTTGCATCATATTGGGCTTGGTTGAGATTGGGCTATTGAGAGCCGAAAGATGTTTGCTTTGCCCCATCCTATGGAGTTCTGGACCCACCGTGAAATTTAGAATCCGTTAATTTCATGGATCCTAGGAGGCCTGTACTTTTCTAATTTTTTGTTTTTTCTAATTGTCAACACATTCTATATTCAATGTAAAACACGAGTGCATTCCGTAATGAAGCATGTGTTCATGTCTGACGGTAACGTAATACAATAAGATTGAAAGTAAAATGGAAATAACGAATTCGTTTCCTCCGGTAGTGTTGCGCATTTGGAATGGAATGAGTTCGGCGCGCATGTATTTATCGCTCGAATGTTTTATAGGAGAATCTGTATAGCGTATAGAGTCAATGGTATGAGATAAAGTATAGAGTGGGTATAATTCAATGCCTAGGAACCTAACATGTGTTTACCGATTTTGAAATTTTAAATCCGAATCGACTCCGTCACTCCCCATAACACCGAACCTGCCCGACCATGCTCTTTCCGAAAGTTATCTTGTGCACCCTTAATTTCCACAAGAGCACATTTGATGAAGGATTATCATAAGGAGGACTAAGTGTTACCCGACAACGAATGCTAAACTGCTTGGAGGCTTGTGCATCATTATTGACAAAACTTTAGGAAACATTTTATTCGAATATTCAAGAGGCTTTGGGTTCTGATACAAGTAAATAAGATATGTTTGGAGGTCCTTATTTGTCTAGTTTCAAATCGATCACGTTTTATGTAATTGAAATCTCCTCGAGGAAGTTATGCCCCAAATATTCAAATGCTGGTAAGGAAATCCGGTTTTATGTAACTGAAATCTCCTCGAGGAAGTTATGCCCCAAATATTCAATGTTGGTAAGGAAATCCGACGAACAATCTTTCGTATTTTTATATGTTACTTATAAAAATAATCATTGCTACAAGATTTTTGTGTTTCAATCATTACATTTTGTTTCTGAGTCGTTTAAGTCAAGAGTCTACGTCAGTATCAACGGTCTGTCTATGGATTATTGGTCTTTGTCCTGGAAAATAAAAGGTCAGTATATTGGGATTTTCCTATGCTTGCGAAGTTGTTCCAAGTTGTGTTTATATAATCCCCTCTAAGGCAATTTGAGGAACATAGAGTGTTTTGATGATTGAATTTCAGATTGGATTTATCATCGTATCTTAGTCTAGGTCCACCGAGGAGTCAATATATCTCTTTTAGCTATTGAATTAGGTTTTTTTTTTTTAATTATTTATTTTCCGTATAAAAGACCCAATATGAGGAAATTGGAAGAATTTCTCTTCTTCATGCCTATTCCTGTCCTACCTGATCTTTAATTCCAGGTGACCAAACGCAACGCAAAGAAGATTTCCTATGTTTGGAAGGGAGAAGCTAATGGATGTCTTTCGATCAATTGCCGAGGACGAGTCTCAAGCCGTTGTCATAGTGGCTGAGTACTGCTAATTGGAAGACACATGGGCGTGACTCTTCAGTATATTTGTAAACAAAGTCCTATATTGAATGGAAAAGGGCATGTTGAGTTACGTATATTAAGCAATAAATGCCCACTTAATGGTTGCATCTTTTATGGTTACTTTAAATAGGTAAGTCAATGCAAATGATACTACCCCTTTAATAGATTTGTGGTCTCATACTCGAGGGTGGGTAGAGATTAGTGATATGGGAGAGGGTATAACCCCAGCATGTTTTTAAAATGATGGAAGTGGCAAGGATAAATTGGATCATACCTTGAATATGAGAAGTATCGAGCGATATGGGGTCAATACTGATGAGATTGTCATTATTATTTAAAGATAGAATTTTGTAACGTTCCAAGGTGTCTCATTGAATGAAAGAGACATTGTAGATAAGAGGAATGATTGTTGCCACCTTGGGGTACTTCTTTTTTGGGTTTGGCCCACACCAAATGGGTTAGATCCTTATGCTGTTTCTCTTTAGTGCAATAGTAAAATTATGATGGAACATATTACAACCGATAGCTATTCATGCATTAGCATTATCTGTCATTTATATCTTCCTAAAATAACATTCATTTCTTCTCCAAGCCACATTTTCTCAATTCTAGGATTGTCTTCAAACTCAAATTTATTTGAACGACACCAACTTAAGTGCAATATATAGTAGCTTAAATTAAAGTAATCTTATGGCCACAATTATCTGATACTAGTAATAGGTAATCGGCTACATTTTTGTACCATCACTTGTCATAATATTAGACATAGATCAAAGAAATAAAAAATGACTGTCTTAATGCTATGAAGATAAACCTATCGTTTATGGGCGGTAATTTTCTCATACATAGCCTTTATTCTTGGATCTCAATTTTATCTCAGATCCCATTAGGCTTGATTAATTGTTTTTTGATAGTCTAGGAAAAAAGTATAGAAAAATGAAATCTCATGTATTAGCCAGGGAAATTGCATATATACCTTTTAGTCTCTAGATCCCATGAACCTATCTCATAAAATACTTATGTTACATAAATTTTTGATCCACAGGTTCCACAGAGTGGCAAGTGGAGTGCATGCTCACATAATCAATTCATCTTATCAAGCTAATAATGTAACTCTAAACATTTAATAACATCAGTTTTGAGGAAAAGAAAAAGAAAAAATTATTTGGAAAAACAGGGGAGATGTGTACTACTACTGTATAGAGATTTTCCAAACTCGATCTTATTCCATAACTAAATGATGATACCCTTACTAATACTTTGGTACATTGGTGAAGCTTGGTAGTTGTATTTAATTGAAAAGCGGTGGTAACTTAAGCAAGTGGTTAAAATGGGAAGTTAGAAATTTTGATTGTGTCCTTTTTATTTTTAAATCTTTCTAATATTTAGTCAATGAGCAATTTGGGAAAGCAATTAATAGTAAGACTAAACTTACTTCTGACTATATATATGCTGCACTAATGGCGTAAAAAAATCATTACACCAGCGGGATTTAGGTGTCGATATGCGTACTTTTGTCGATTTTGGCAATTATGTTCATTCCCTTAACATTTGACTTCTTTCAACTCGTGATTTCTTGTGGGAAATCACGCTTTGGGGCGTAACTTATGTAAACCTCATGTTTGCAAAAGAGAGCTAAGTCCAGTTTCTTCCCCGTGAGTTGGAGTTTATTTGTAAACTAGTTTGGTAGTGTCCCCACAGCAATATAAACACGGTCAGCGGTTGGCTTGACCGGCGTGCCACCCCTAGGTTTTCCCCAGAAAACCTCAGCTTGTGGGCCGCCTACTCCCACCACATTGCTTATTCTGCATGGATTTGTAGGTTGTGGGCTGTCTGGGTGAAGTGAATCTCGACTAAACCCATTGTCAGCATTAAGAATTGCTTCACTGATCCTCCCGTGGATGACAGATACAGTTTTTCAGGCGCAATGAGCGCCTTGGAATTCTTATTAGATGTGACCGCGCTCCTTCGAATTCACCCGACTGAGTATTCTGAGCTCTGGAGCAGCCTCGAGGGGAAAGCACGAGGTGGCGATTCGAACTCAGGCCCCGAGTGAGGAGTACAAGCTCGCTTACCACCAGAGCATTTTAATGCCCTGATGAGTTGCATTCATGACAGCATGCGTACCAAACCTAACAAAGGCTATTCGAATTCTCAATAAGCCGACATCATTCTAATTCTGCGCGTAAGGATGTGGGGTTGCAAATAATTCCTGACGTTGTTACAACTCTCTCCCGTGACGGTCTTTTGCTGCTCATCAGAGCTAACTACACAGAAACATGTAGTTTGATTTTCAAAGAGGAACAAACTTCAAGAAAGTCCAAGAACAGTATTGGGTGGATGATGTGCCTGATGGAATCAAAGAACTTGTCCTTAAATGAGGGAATAACTTTAATGCAAGCCCTAATAAAAGAGCGGGTCACTGAAGCAATTAGCTTCCCAAATCGAGGTGACGAAAGTACGTCCCAACGAATCTGATCGCAGTGCGCATTTGTGTGCAGTTATAGGCCTTTCCCTTCTAACACACGTACTTTGCTGTCCTGCAGGAATTAGTACAGGATGAGACGGGTCTTGGTTCATTTCTTGACTCCATCACACAAGACTTGAGAGACATCATCAAGAGGGTCTCCAGAGAGTTGGCGAAAATAACTATATGAACATCATAGTTTTCCCTTCCTGTCACACCTCTTCGTTTTGGGGACTTGTCATGCTCACACGTTGATAATTTTCTTGAGCACGGGAGTCAGTCTTCAAACCTAACTCCTATGATTTGTATAGATCAAGATGTTAAAACGTAGCAATCTCAATCAAGGGAAAATTGGTAAGCTTGGAATGTAGGAAAGCTAATCATGAAGGTACGTATAGGATACCTACAAAGCTGATTACTTCCCCTCCTAGACATATAACTACTCTTTGAATACTTTGCACCTGTTCCCGGATTTTAGCTTTTATATTACTCCTGGTAACAGCATCAACTGCGATAGGATGATTCTCCTTTGGGGGCAATATGATTCATTGCCAACCGTCCTCTAAATCCTTTTCTTGCAAATTTCAAAAGGTAGTTATATAATTTGAAAATCAGGCCCGGAAAAGTCGTAACTAAGAGATCAGAACAGCTGTTTCATTGATGGTCCTTTGAAGTGTTAAGCAAGTAGCATGCCAGGCACTGAATTTTCCGATGGCGCAAGCAGGGTCATTATTGCTTTTAGAGAGTCTAGTTGACAGGCACCCGTAACCACTTCACCGCAAAAAAGTCCACGGAATTGCCCGATATGATTTTGTAATGAGACTTGCAAGGGAAGGTCTGAGACACGTCTCGACAAATGCTGTCGACGAATCGATCAAAGTAGATAGTATTTTAGTCTATTTGATTTTTTCGTGAAGAAGTGTGCAAACTTAGTTTACACAGTTATATAGATAACAATATGATTTTGGACTTGGCTTCATGGGGTTTCTTGTGTAACTAGCTAAAGTGACAGCAATTAGCAAAACAAAAAAGGAAAGACAGAAGAACATAAAGTGGGCAAGAGTACAGTGCACCCTCAATTAGTGCTTGAAAGCTTGCTGCATAGTATCAGCATCAATAAATCAGTTCATATTTCTGTGTATATTCTACAATAATTGCAATGTTTCTTCCTCCTTTTGGACTTAAAAATGTGGTGTGCCGGTTTGTTAAATACCAGCAAGCGACGAGATAGCCCAATTTGATAGGAACATTTTTTTACCAAAGTTCAGGAAAGACAATAATATTCAGAAGATTCAAACTACCCTTGGTATTGGAAATGTTTGTATGGCTTATATGAAGGTTTCCCCCTAATTGTTCTAATGTCATGCAATTTGACCAGCAGCAACATAAGATGGAAAGAATTGAGATTTCCTAAGCACTTACACAATCCTCTCATTTTCTTTAGATACAGAAAGGACACAGATCTTTTGGGGAGGGCATCAGTATTCAATGTTTTGTTTGGATAGAATTTGCTTCTTGATCTCATGGCAGATAGGTGAACATATATACTTCTATCTGACAACCTAAATTTAATGAATAAAAGATCAATCCAAGAGGTAATATGTTTCCCTAGTAAATGAAATTCTCGTGATCTAAGGAATAGTTGCTGTAGTTTTTTTCTTCTTTGGGGGATGAAATTCAAATATCTCATTATCAGTGTTGTGGCCTCGAAGATAAATCATTCTCATTGTTGCTTTAGATACTTCTGCAAACTACTTTTTGGATCAGTTACCAAGCATAACCAAGAGTCTCCTGTGAGTCTTTACGGTTCATGTGTTCAAGATTGTAATACCAAAGCCTTCATCACCCCCACCAGAGTACTCCCAGGTGTTATCTCATGTGGAAACTCATTTAAATTGTGGAAACCTAGTAAACCAGTCTCCTCAAAGAACTATGTCGAAGAAATGGTGATGCATGTGTGGACACGAAATACGTGATCTATTCAAGTGTTTGAAGTGATTGATAAGAAACAATCGATTGCGATGTGGATGATATCATCGGTGTTTATTCAACGATTTCTGCTCTTACTGCTCAATAATTCTATGGGAGACCTCCCAATCTTTCCAAAATCGTAACTAAACCTACTCTTGAAAGGGATTGGCAGGGTCACAGAAGTTGTTAGTACCATGTTAAAGTTTCCGACATGTTCTACGTATGAAGCACGTAAATTAAGCTATGCGAATGGACATGGAATTAGTTATAAAACCAAGTTTCTGGAAAATTGGTTGCTGGTCAGCTTATCAGTCTGCATGAAGAAATTGGATTCGTGGTTAGGGTTGGGGAAATTGGGGATGCAAACTAACGCTGATTTCTATTTTAATCAACTCCAAACACACATAAATGCAAACTTTTTTCCTTTTGTCACAGGGATGATTCTATACATAACTCACTGAAGTAATTGGTCATGTCTTATCCTGGAAAATTCACTCTTAATTCTTTTAGATGATGATGCTACCTGTAATCAACATCACATGGCAAAAAAGAAAAAAAAAAATCATTGCGCGAAGCTAACTTTGTGAGCTAACGGGAAATTAACTGGTCCCAAACAATAGTAAAGTACGCAAGATGAAGCCATTTTGCTAATTACTTGAGGTAACAGACTCTGATTAATTCTAAGCATATGCAAACTTTGAGGTAAAGTAATATCAGAAAATAAATATTACACTAATGTCAAGCTCTAGATATGAACTTTTCAAGTTCTTGTTGAGGAACTATACATATGCTGTTGATCAGCATTTCAGAGAAGCAAACCGTCGATTGCTTAATCTGCTGGTGATGAAACTTGTTTCCTCTATGACATATCAGTGAGCTTTTAGTCAGTAGTTTCTAACTTGAGTTGGTTTTCACAAATTTTCTATCTTTGGATGGACAATGAGAAACTGGCTTGTCCTAGTGACACCAAATGGGGTGTGCTATGGCATAATCCTTGTATTAAGGACGATGCAAATCCAACAAATAATAGGTGCCTTTTCTTTCCCAGTTGATCGAACAAATGTAACCCTGATGCAAAGGACTTGTTGCTAACAACTACAGAAGTCGCCTTGAAAGCCTAGTCTTGGCTTGGATTGCAGTTATATAACCCAAGATGTGCACAGTCTTGGGATTTGTATATTCTATGTTATGTATCAATTCTCTCTGAGTAAACCTTAGAAAAAATGAAAAAAGTATCATAAAATTCTGACTCAAGACGACTACCTAATGCCATTCAACTGAATGAAGTCAATCACGTGATAATAAAATAGCAAAATCCACAGGAAGAGACGGCTAGTGTTATGCCTGTTCTCAATAACGCGGCTTGACACAGCACCGAGCTCCATGAGAGAGAGAGGACGCGGTTTGTGTTTGAAAGAGAGAGCGGTGGTGATAGCTTTGCCTGTAACAGCAGTCAAGACAAGGTGACATTGACTTGGCGGCAGCAGCGGCGACAACAAAAATCAAGTGATAGAGGGAGAGGAGGTATGAAGATGGTCGTCGGTTCAACTTTAATTAGTTTTGATTAGGTATAGTGAGTCTCACACGCAATGTACATATGACACACAGCGTGATCAGAGGATCCTCCTCTGGAGGATGTTTAGGTATCCTTTGGTTATGTTTGAATATAATGGTATCATTAAATTTTTCACGAACAGGGAAATCTAATCTTTCAGTTTAAAAGCAACATTTAGACTGCTATGGTCAAAATGAGTTATTTCAAAAATTAAATTTAGTAATATATATTATTTCGAAAACGAAAAAAAAAAAAAAGTGTTTGTTTTCCATATAACCAAGCTAGCTATTTATCTTCAATTTTTGTAGAAAAACTTCGAGTCAGCTGCATGTATGTCCCCACTGCTTAAAATTGTCGCTCATCTATTATCTCCATCCTTTGTAGTTTCCGAAGGATTGGATTGCGCAGACACCAAAACCAAACATGGAGCAACTTGGTCAACCAAGGGTGCGCATAACAATTGGGAGAAACTAATTATAACGAGTGGTCATGGATTACAACTAAGAGGAGCTCTTTGTAGAGTGGTCTCTTTTGCAATAGACAAGAATGAGACGCACGATTCCTAGTTGGGGTCAAACAAGAAAACGATAACGAGGAAGTTGAATGGAAGAAGGAAGGTCCGACGATGACGGTACGTGGCTTGAGATTCTTACAAAAATATCTTATACATGTCTTTCCTTCTCACTCTTTCCTTTTTTCATTCGACCGTGTTTCCCTCAATCTACCATCGAGGTAAATTTTCTTCAACCACTTATTTGATTAAAGGGTTATACATATGGACAGCACCCGCATGAAAACCTGTCGCGACAAGTCAGGCGGAATTGCAAAAATAGAAGGAACAATCGAGCAAGAAATGGATGCAGAAATGTAAATCTGAACATAGGGACTTGCATGAGTAGGCAGTGTGCCTATCCCAAGAGGAGAGATCGATGAGATTTTCTTCTGTAAAGGGCAAAAGGCAGATTTAGTTGCTCGAATCCACTCACACTTAAGCGTTTTCCGACCCCAACAACTCCCAAGATCCTCGCAAGATTGAATCTCATAAAGGAAAGTGTTCTTCTCTCAATCACAAATCTCATGGACGGTTGTCTCTTGATCCATCCGGAGTCAGGCTTAATGTAAAACCCACGTTTGTGCTAAAGATTGGTCTTCATGTCGGCGGCTAAGTGCCTACCAGCAAGGTCCGAGCGCCCACTTACTGCACCAGATATGAACACACTCCCTCTTAACCCCCACTACTCCCTGTTTCTTTCTTGGTTCATTTTTTGGTCCATTGCCACCCGCTGAAACGTACTTGCAGAATTTGAAATGTAAAAGGATGGACAGAATAAATTTTGGTCTTCTGAATCAGATGACGGACATCTAGGGTTGCACAGAATCGTTCATACTGTGAGTTTTGGCAATCGTAGAGCCAACCCAACTTGTTCTGATTGCTGATGTGATCTTACGTGCAGCGTGAGTCCCGGTTAAATCATTGAGTTCGACCAAGTTGGCTGGCATGAGTCACTGTTGTCTGTTCCTAACCCATGACAAGGAGATTTCGTGCGCCAGTCTGTATAGTTTACGTGATCTTGTCCCATCTGCATGCTCGAATTATTTCCATTTCCTTCCTTTGTCAGTAACATTTTTATCTGTTAAAACCGTTATTAATCCTTCCTACACTGCAAACCCTTTGAGCAATTAGGGTTTTCAGGTCCAAATTAGTCGCTGAAAACATGAAAATAGTGGAGAATGAACAAGAAGACTCCTTAATAAAACTCCTTGAAACACCTGTCGGGTGGGCAAGCACTGTCGTACTTCGCATCTCAACTAATTCCTAGTATTAGTTTGTCGCCACTTTGGTAGAACATTGATTAATTGCTTGTGCGTGCAATAAGCAGTTTATTACGTTGATTTTTAAGTTTGTTTATGCGATGATTCTGAATTAAACGTACAATAAAATCGCTAGGCCTCAAATACTGATTCTGATAGCCGTCAACTAGCTAGGCACAAAATCAAGATATGAAGCCAATGCCTAACCAAGAACGCCCAAGTACAGTCATATTCTGACCATGAAGGTGGAGTTGAGCTGTAATGGCGACAGAAACAAACAACAATTGCTTCGCTAGGATACTTTATTTATTTTTTATTATAGTGGTTAGATGATATCCTGGATTAGCTTTCATGTGTTATAAAAAAACATTTCGTAATGTGGCTTATAGTACACTAGTAAAGGAACATATATGGTACTGAATAAACATATTTGTCTATATTCGACCTTTTTATAGAAATGTCTAAAATCAATAAGGCTTTGATAGCGTAACAGTTTTTGCACTTATGTGAGAATGACAACATGTTGTAAGTCATGAATTTTTGAAGGAATTGACTCAATAAAATTATTTGTTATTCATTTTTTTGTAATTCCAAATAGGCCATTATTCTTATAGTAGACTAAAGACTATCATACAATCATTTCTCAAACCAATATACCTCCTCGCTAAATTCTTTCTTCCTTGAGACAAGTTAATCCCAACATTCAAAGTAGTGCTAAAATTGTCGACAAAATGAAAGCAAAATTTTATTGTGAATATGTCGTACTATATTCCAAGCTTTATTGGATAAGCATAGTGCAGATGAATTCATTTACAATTTAAAACATGATACCAAAGGTCACTTGACTCATTTATTTTTCTCTCCTCCTATTTCCATATCACTAATGAGGAGCTTCTTTAAGTGTCTTTGTGATGGATTGTACTTACAAGACTAATAGATACAAAATGCCTTGTTGGATATTATTGAAGTTTCCAGCTTTAATACTTCTTTCTACTCATGCTTTGCATTTTTGAGGACAGAAGAAGAGGAAGATTATATTTGGGCTTTGACGTTGTTTAGCAACATATTGGGTGTTGATTGTTAACCTAGCTATCATCATTGATAGAGTTGGCATTAACAAATGCAGTTTGATTCATTTTTCCTAAAAGTGCAAACTTCTTGTGTGTTAGGCACGTTGAGAAGAATATTGCATTAAAATGTAAAAAAACGCGTTTGATAACTATTCAATTTTTTTGCATAAGGAACATATTGAGATTTTTTTTTTTACTTTTTTAATTCTTCTTCTTCTTCTTCTTCTTCTTCTTCATTTTTTTTTAATGTCTGATCGGTCCAAGGCTTTGAACTTCAATAGGGAAGGTGCAAACGATGAAAAATTAGGCAATGTGATGATTGTTGTAAGGAAAAACTATTGGTCCTTAATTACATTAAAAATACAGCAGAATCGAGCACTTGCTTTGGCACGTTGCCAAACAGGCCCTTAGTTTGCATAAAGAACTTCTTTTCAAAGAGTTTTTTTGTACCTACTTGGATAGACTTGCACATGCATTTTGGGAATCGTGTTACTTCAAGACTTGGAAAGCATATCTACAAGTTTCAATGGGCATTTAATCAAGGTGAAAAAGAAAATATGCCTTATAGTTGAGAATCAATTTCTAGAATTCAAAACAAAATTGTCAAGTGAAAAGGTAAGCATTTCTCATCTTCATATTCCTCTTTTCAGGTACTTGATTACTTGGGTGTCAAATTTGCTTTAGAGAAGCTCCACAAGCAAAATGAGATTGCTAAAAGTAGAGTTAAGCTACCAGCTTGTATTAGCAATTGATGCAATCCATGGGCCTTCCATGTGCACATGAAATATGATTAGGTTTTCCAATAATTTACCTCTAGATATAATTAATTGACAATGGAGACTTGATAAAGGTCCTTTATGGATCGTGATATTACCCAAAAAATGAAGATGATTGAATTTCACTACTACCTTTTTTGGTCAAAGATTTTCACAACTACTTCATGAGTTGGGAAGGAGGTATTGAGAATGACCACTTTTCAAAAAGGAAGTTGTTTGAAAGCATATTAAGCAATTTGTATGAGCAAGTGATGCTCTTTTATATGAGCCCTTAGCTGGATCTCTAAAAGTAGTTTAAAAACTAAAGCAAAAGCAACTTCTATACATTGTGATCGTTCTTCTTTTGAGATTGTTTACAAGAGGTAGAGATGTGGTACTTGTAAGGTTTATGACCATAATAAACGGACATATAAATTGAAAGGCAAAGATCTCAAATCAAACTCACATTCATAGATTATAGGAATTCATGGTGGTGAAATATAGAAGGCACAGAGGACTCAAGCATGCAACTATTCAACTTACAAGGTGTTTTTTAAGGTTGGAGCTTCTTGCACTATGCCTTTGAAATTTATTCCTTGATATATATATAATTAATATCTTTTATTAAGAGGAGTCAAGCAACTGTGCCTTTGAAATTTATTCCTTGATATATATATAATTAATATCTTTTATTCTTGCACTATGACTCTCTTATTGATGTAATTAATATCTTTTATTATCTAATTTCAAGTAAAAATATTTTCTTCAAGAGAGTAGCTTTTTGAGAGGAGTCAAGCAGCCAAACGGACAATATCATTTATTAAGTTGCATATGCAACTAGTCATTATATTTGCACATTTGTACTTTGAGAATAATTTTCTTTTCTTTGATGGTTCTATGGAAATTTTGATGCATTCAAAATTGGCTAAAAACATGCGTTTGCAAATTTTTTGAACGAGTTCTCTTATAATGCAATTACAATTGCCATAATTTCTTGTCCAAAGCTAATTACACCATTTCTATGTTATAATCTTTTAGGGAGCATTATCTTTGCATTTGCATGACACTAATTGATGTTTTTAGAATTTTTTATGTACTCAGTTTTGTCATATTTTTAACTTATTAAAGTATCTTTTAAAACACCATGCAATGATGGCATAAAAATAAGTAAAAATAGAACAATTAGATTCATTGAATAAAATGAAAGTTGAGCAATTAAAATCCATGGACTACAATGTAATGACACATATTAAAGTTATCGGTTCTTTTCACTCTTACTTGTGCTTACATTATTTTTTGAATAATAGTTTCCAAGTATAAAAAACATAAATAAATAAATATTCAACTCATTAACATGATAATAAGTTAGTTTTCTACCAAATAAACTATCTCTTTTTTTTTTTTTTTTTTTTTTTTTTTGGGAGGGGGGGGGAGACGGACAACAATTTTGTTTCAAATGGAGAAAGAAATGGGAAAAACCAAAACATAAGGCAATGGATAATTTTAAATCAAGAGTGGACCCATATTTGACCTTAACAAATGTTGTTTGAGAAAAGCATTTGTAAGTTTGTCTCTAGTAAAATTAAAACACAAAAAAAGGAGCAAAAAATGTAAGAAATCTTAAATCAAGAGTGGGAGTCACAATTGATTATGTAGTCAATTCAGTGTGATATGGGGTTGTCAAGAGCTAATAAAGAAATAGAAATAACGTGAGCCAAAGTACTTCATTAGTATCTTATGAAATATGAAAAAATGAGTATAGTTGAAAGGTTTTCGCGATATAATTGGTACGGTTTAAATTTCCATTTAATATTTTCTCGCTTAACTAATTAATTAAGTTTCCTTCCTAATAACTTGGTGATTTTGGACAGAAAAATGTGTGCAATTAGAGGTAATCAAACTCACTTAATGCCATTTTGTATTGAAAAGGTTAATTTTCATGGCTCTTTGTAAGTTAGTAAAAGAAGGGAACATAGACGTGTTGCATTTATTTCTACGTCTCATAGGTCACAAGGTCAACCCCCGTGGAAAGCGGAAAAAAAGGTATTTCCTTCTATTACTTAGAAGATTCAAATTGCTCTAATGATCAAGTTTTATAGAATACGATTTGCCATATGATGCACTGATCCTTAGTGAGGTATATAAGTCGTTATGGTCTTTCCTTCTGTTCTGCATTTAGGTAATGCTCTTTCTTATTAATTGTAGTTTACTCTCGCACACTTTTCCCAACTTTGGGCACGACTATCTCATTTGCTCCTAATAAGCTCATATTATCCGGTCATTACCAATGGATAAATCACCATCGTCACACCTCCATGCAAAATACATCAACAAAGCTATATTATTGCCATTAATTTATAGCTATTCGACAAGTGGAAGGTGCATGATTTCGATTGCCCTAATCATGCCTCCGTCTCTCACCATTCGCTTTCACACCGATCGAAGACATTGGTCAGTCCACGTTATCTTGTCCATGACGATCCGAATTAGGTGGGAACTTCATCGACACACCCCCTTCTCGTCTTATTCACGAGAGAGAAGCATAAATTTCAAACCTTCTTGTGCATAAATTGCACGTAAGCAAGAGAGAGATAGCCTCCAATTAAAGTCCAATGCACGCCTTGACCGCCCTCTCTCTTCCCTTGGTTTGCCCTAGCCTCGTCTAAATTGATCTGAAGAAGCATCGGAAAACCCAATCAAGTACTTCATCTTTCCCATGCAAGTCACCTCTTTGCTTTTGTACTTTCCATGACTTAGGCCAGATTTTTTGATCCATTACTTCTCACAACATGTTCAAGAAACCCTAGATTTTTCTTTTTCTCCTTTGGATTGATTTTACCTTTCATTTTTAATTTTGTTGTAGTTTTTGATGCTCTATAGGTAAGAGTTGAAGCGGAAGTCGTAGCGAAGCAATAAGGAAAGCGAGACATGGAAGAAAAGAAGGAGGATAATCTTCCGCCGGGGTTCCGGTTTCATCCCACTGATGAAGAGCTCATCACTTACTATCTGATGAACAAGATATCGGATTCTAGTTTCACTGGAAGAGCGATTACCGATGTGGATCTCAACAAATCTGAGCCTTGGGAACTCCCTGGTACCCTCTTGACTCAAAGCCCTCGCTTATCTATTGTCTTCTGATGGTTTCACGCTTCAAGAACGCAACCGTTTCCAAAATTTCATAGTTTTTGTTAGGAATTCTTCTCGCTTTGTCATATACGTAGAGAATTTATTTCGTAATTTAGTCTTCCGTCCATATTATGAATCAAAAGTTTTGAATTTTTCTCACAATGATGCAAGATGGTGGTTTTAAGTAATTAAGGAGGGATCCAGAATCCTAAGCTCCGACTTAAAATTTTGATCAAGGATCTTGCCCTAGAAACCTCATAGCCAGTTTTCCAGCAGCTAGCCCTTTTCTCATGATGTTTATAGACCATGCTCTTTTAACATCTTGTGCAGTATAATGAAGAGTGAAAACAAAAAAAAAAACGTTAACTAGTATTGTTTTTCTCTCAATTGTAATGGTTTCATTACCAGTACAGAAAGAAAATCTCCTCCTGTTCATCAAACTGAAATAATGACTTCTTTTCTGATGCTATTCTCTCAACCAGCAAAGGCTAAAATGGGGGAGAAAGAGTGGTATTTCTTCAGCCTACGAGATCGGAAATACCCGACCGGGGTGCGAACGAACCGAGCAACCAACACCGGTTACTGGAAAACTACAGGGAAGGACAAGGAGATCTTCAATAGCGTCACCTCCGAGCTGGTTGGCATGAAGAAGACCTTGGTCTTTTACAAAGGGAGAGCCCCCAGAGGAGAGAAAAGCAACTGGGTCATGCATGAGTATCGCATTCACTCAAAATCGGCTTTCCGAACTGCCAAGGTAATATCCATTTTTATCACCAAATTAATTCATGCGTGTCGGAACTACAACCTAAAGAAAACGTTAAAGTCTCAGGTTTGTAACCCTAGATATGTTGAGCCAAAAGAACAAAAAAAAAAAAAAAAAGAAGAAGAAGAAGAAGAAAAAATTAGCTTGTGAGAACAAACTTGAGATGACGAAACTTCATTCATCTTTCTAAGTCAGCTAGGTTTACAAGGTTTTTCTTAGATCAATATACTCCACTATCTATTACATATCCATCAAATTTGCCCACCAATCCAAGTACTGTCTTTTATAATCTTCATCCGTATGTGTAGATCAACCTCTTCTTCTATTTAAATATTAAAAAAAATATGAACTAGAATAAGATGAAAAAGATGCTGAGAACTAAAAATAACAAGTATTTTCCTTTTAGAATATTTTGCGCACACACCCATTTCAAATCCTCTAATTTTAAAAGATATTAGCAAGTTGGAAATTTATATGGTTAGATGTGCCATGAATATAATTTTGGTGTCACGCATAACGTGTCACACATTTCAGTATTTGCCTATCGTGTTTATGCATGAGACTAATTATAGGACTAATGCTTTTCTTGAGAGATTAACTTTCATAACTGTCGATTCACCCATTTCAGTCTTTTGATGCACACCCTATTCCAGAAATAGTAATGATCACTTATATCCATTTCTTCAAATAGATTTGTGTTGCCTTATTTGAGAACCCCAATTTTGTGGGGGCAACAAGTGATGTCGAAAGGTTATCTTGTACAGGCATAAGTAAGATCCACATATGCATGTTTCTATGTACATATAAAAATTCTAAGATATGTTTTAAAATATTTAGGAATTATATCGAGTTATCTATATGAAGGACTAGGGTTAACCCAAGCATTTCACAGAATTAAGGAATGGAATTCTTAATAAACCAAATATTTGGAATCACATCTTGATAAAATATATAAGAGCGAGTTTGTCCTCGGAAGTACACGCCATGATAGTCACAAAGCACAGCTCATTTATTTACTTCTTTGTTTTTCTTTAAGCCTCTTCATAAGGAAAATAAGATCGCTAAGTTTAGGAAAGAAAATCTAGCCCTAGAAAATCTGAACCGGCTACAAATCGAATATCAATAAGGAAAAGAAAGAGAAGGAAAAGCTCATGTCGCTATCAACTCAGGAAAAAAGGAGTTAGCGATGTTTGCACTCAAATGGCACCAAGTTCAATTAACAAATTGAGGAAAAACAGAAGGATCCTCCCTTTGGTTACCTCCTTAAGGTAAAAGCTCACTAGTATTTGCATAGAACATGAGAGAGAGAGAGAGAGAGAGAGAGAGAGAGAGAGAGAGAGAGAGAGAGAGTCCTTCACAGTTCTGTGTGGGGAAGAGAATAACATCATTTACAAAGTAAGTTCATGAATTTCCTCCTAAGAAGCAAGAATCACAATCACAAGAAGTTTGCAAAAATAACGTGTCATGCATCTCAGTATTTGCTAATTATTTTCCACGTTATATGCAATGATATCCCACAGGACGAATGGGTGGTTTGCCGCGTCTTCCAGAAGAGCGCTGGTGCGAAGAAGTACCCATCCAGCCAATCCCGGGCCGTCCCTCCCTACAACCTCGAGATAGGGTCGAGCGTCGTGCCGCCCACAATGATGCCGCCAGAGAACTTCCAGTTCCTTGGCAGGAACTACATGAATGGGGCCGACCTGGCTGAGATCAATCGGGTCCTGAGGAGTGGGGCGATGAGTGTGAACCAACCAATGCCACCGCAGCTCAACCCCACGGGCACCTCCGGGGGTTGCTTCACGATATCTGGGCTGAACTTGAATCTGGGGGGTGCCACCTCGCAGCCGGTCCTGAGGCCAGTAATGCAAGCGCCGCCGGGCCCAGCCATGAGCCACCAAGATATGGTTGTTGGCTCGACCATGATGAGCAGTAGCAGTGCTCTTGTTGGAGATCAAGCAGGTGGGTATGGTGGAGAGATGGGGCATGCAAATGTGGGAGGCAACCGGTACCTGGGAATGGAGAATTGCATGGAGATGGATAATTACTGGCCTTCAGCTTATTGAGTAAGACCTCGTTTGTTCAAGAAAATTTTATCCAAAAGACAAAAAAGGTTAGAGAGGTTGTAGAAGAACTAGAGAGATCCACAATTTTCTCGTCCAGGGTTCAAATGAGCAAGTACATGGACTCACAGGCTGAAAATTGATGGAGGATCATTAACTATCTTTGTAGTAGTATGATTTGGCTAGTTAGCAAGTTATTTGCTAGCGTTTGAACAAGATCAAGGAACGCACCTTGGTCATATTTTCCTCTGGTTTCTTTCTTAACTTGGTCTCTTATCAGTAATAAAACAGTGAAGTGATTCCATATTTTGCAAGGTGTGCACCTTGTGCTATAGCTTTTATCTTCTCTTTGTCTTTTAATATTCGGAGCGGAAATTAAAAGATTGGTTCACAAAATTGGAGAGGGAACTACAAAAGTCACGGTGAAGAAGAACGCTTGCTGGCATTCTATAGCGCTATTCTTTATCTTTGCATGGATAATTATATATATTTAGGCCTCCTATACCAAACATTATTGGCGAAAATTTGAATATATCCCGTTGCAACACTAATCTCCGTAGATGATTTGATTTTCAGGTTAGGTAATATTTTGACACTTCTATGGAAATTATGTTTGCTTGTGGAGAGATCAAGTTACACTGATAGTGTTTGGGATAATTGCCGAATTTCTAGTAGGGCTTAGATCCTTTTATAGGCAATTCTTTATTTTAAAGAAGATTCGGGCCAAAATTGAGGATATCTCAAATTATAATAGAACAAGATCAAGTGTTACTACCGCAAACATTGATGGTAAGTACAAAGCACTAACGTGAAGTATTTCTTTTTTTGGCCAAAACTAACTTGAAGTATTTTACGAGCCCTAAAATGTAATTAATCTTTCATATTCAATGTGACAAATGCAAGTGGTTTGATATGCCAATCTGATGCCTATATGCTTAAATAAACTTTTTGACTTTGATATGCCAATCTGATGCCTATATAATCAATGTAGGAGGAAAATAAGTTCCTAGTAATAGATCAACTACTTCTAATTGTAGAAAAGAATGTCGAACTTTTAAATCTATGGGTCGAACAAAAATCTTAGTAGTCCTAAAGTAACTCACAGTTCATATTGAGAATTTGTTTATATATTAACTCACCAACAATGCAATTAGTAGTTCAATAATGAGATTATATGCAGTATTTGCTGAAAATGTATATGGTGAAATTGCATTAGTGGCCGATGAAAACATGCCTATAAAGTTATATCCTTAAAAATTTATCTCTTTAGAAATGATGTCATTATAGTGCATGTTTTCAAATTTCAATATAACGAGTGTGGCTCACGCTATTAAGATGTAACAGCGGAAGAAGCTACTGCAGCTAGGATGGTTAAAGCTATCAATGGCTTTCCATGACTTTCTAAATCTCTCCCATCTAAGATTCCTATTGAAGATTTGTGCGGATTACCCTAACTCCAAATTCGTAGGCACCGTATGGAATGGCTTTGCTGGACGGAAGGAGTTAGAAGATACAATTGCAAGATTTGATAGTTAAGGGGGTTCCATCAGCCAAGTGCTTCACGCCCGGTTCTCTTTTCAAAAGAGAAAGTATTAGAATATTTAAATATTAAGGCTTCATTTATTTTGTGAAAATGAATGATTTAGAAAACATTTTTCTAAAAATAATTGTTTATATCACCTATAAATAAATGAATGAAAAGTATTTTCATCATCAACATAAATGTTTAGACATTAATTGTTATTGATTTGAAAATATTTTTCAATGATTGATTATTCCAATCAATACAAGAGGTCATTTTAAGAAAATATTTTTCAAATCACTTTTTTTACGAGAAATGAATGGAGCCTAAACCACATTTTTATTTAACAACTTAAGTTTTTAAAATAGAAGACTGTGTTCCTACAAAAATTTCACAAAAGAATCAAAATGTGAGGTTTTGAGTTGAAATCTTTTTAGGCTATATATTAGCAAAACTATCCCATTCATAACTTAGAGTTTTAGCAATTTGTCTCGGAAATCAAGATTTGACAGCATAGCTGTACAATGAGAGATGTAAGTCTTCACTATCACAAAAGGCCTGAAGTGTACCTTCGTGCACTTAACATGATTCAGACAAGATAGTTAGAGAGCTTCCGAAGTAATATGATCTCACCATCAACTAACACCTAGGGAAAGTAGACATGGTAGCAGACGCTACTCGCAGAAAGACAACGGGCGGGGTTGTGGCTTTGGACACTCAAACAAAGCAGCCGAGTTTACCACGGTCCAGAGGATCGTTATCATCTCTTAGAGTCGATGTCAACCTTGATCGATGAGACTTAATCAGCTCAAGGTGCTGACCGAGGTTCATAGCACCAACTCCCCCGTGCATCCTGGCAGCACTAAATTCTGCAGACTTACGGGAGAATTTCTGGTGGAACGACGTGAAAAGGGAGACTGCGGAGTTCGTTTCTAAATGCCTCGAGTGTCGACAGATCAAAATTGAGCATGCATCAGAGGCCATCAGGCAAATGGAAACCTCTTCCGGTCCCTTAACGGATGCAGGGAACACGTTACTGTGGATTTTGTGACTGGCCTTCCAAGATCACCAACAGAAATGATGCGGCATGGGCGACCGCCGATTTGTTTGGTGAGGTTTTTTTTTTGAGCAAAGATTTGTTTGGTGAGGTTGGTGAGAGAATGTTGGCTGGGTCCGCCTCTCGGGCCCGGCTGACATTAATATAGAACAAAAAAATGAGGAAGAAAAGTCAAAGAAAGAAAAAAGAGAGGGCTGCTTCGTGGCGTGCCAGAGAGAGAGAGAGAGAGAGAGAGAGAGAGAACAGAGAGTGATCTCACCGAGGGGAGCACGGAAGGAGGAGAGAATGAAGATTGTGGTCTCTGATCTCGATTAGAAGACCAAACGTTGACAGAATTGGCTCAAATTGGAAATGTTATTCGTGAGACTGAAGACTACGAACTAATCGGTTTTGTTCGTTGAGAACCTCCTCTAAATTCTCTAATTGTGACTAGGGTTCCTTTGCTTTGTTTATTTTAATTCATCTCTGTGGTAAATAAATGTAGTTGTATTGTTTATGTTGAATTCTTGCATGTGGTTAGAAGAGAACACTTTGTACATCTTACCATTCTTAGTGATTAGTAGAAATTTTTTGGTGATCTGTGATTTTTCTATTATTGGGTTTCACGTTAAATTCTTGTGTTGTTATTGTTTATCTTTGTCTCTGTTGTTGTGGGGTTAAGTTGATTTCAATCGGTTTAGTTTTGGGAGATATTAATTCTAAATATGGTTTAATTCTCGGTGAATTGTTACTGTGATTCTCCCCAATTGAGAAGAGTTTATAAGTGCCTGAATTCAAGCATCTCCGGCGAAATTGTCTTGGCACAAGAAACTGTCTTGGTCGTGCCAACAAATTAGTAGTCGTCGAGAAATGCCGCACGAATTCCTCGAGTAGGATTCCGATGACACGACTTTTTGTTCGTGGGAGGTTGTCTGGAAAAGCAGAAATTATGATGAATCGCTGCGACTTGTCCAGCGGGAATCTGGAAAACTCGTGAGCATATTCTTGGATCAGTCATCAAGTTACGGTTTCCCTCGATGCTAATTTGGTGCGATTTGGCTGCGCTCGTGGGGAGAAAGGATGTCGAAATTGTGGACGCAGAGACTGGAACTTGAACCACGACCAGCCAACCTTGCCTCGAAATTGTCGAATGTTTAAAGTACGTTGTGTACAGTTCCCGTCCATGCCTGATTGGTCCAAAACGGAGTTCGGACGAAGGAATTATGGAGGTCTCAAGTTTGGTATGTTGGAATTGTAGAATCTAGAATTTATGTCTTTTGTGCGGGGACTTCTTATGTTCGGTGATTTTTTGAGAATTTTCATAATTTTTGCTATTTTCAGGGAATTTTAAAATTAATGAGAAAATATGAGTTTTTGGAAAAATTTCGCAGCATGGAATTATGAGGTAGTCATTGTGCAAGTGTGGTATAAGTTTCCGAAGGCTCAAGTTTCCCCTCTATTGATTAAAAAATATACATATACACACACATTTTTAATGTTTATATTTCGTTTTCAAAGTGTATTTTCAACATTTTATCAGTTTTTTTATTAACTAAAATAAAATTTATGGGCATTCTCGCAATGAAGTAAGTCTCTTTAGAGCTGATTTCTGACATGGATAATTTATATCATTGAGCAATAATATTTTGGAGGTATTTGAGTTAGCCTAGAACACTAAGGGCATATTGGTGATTCTATTTTGGAGTTATCTTTTGTCGAATATTATGATGATTTCAACTATACGTGATTATAAGGTGGTGCGAAGAACTCTGCACGTGGAAATGATCTCCGACAATTCTCGAGCGGTGGAGTGTGTGATGGGCCGGCTGGAAATACCTTGGGCCGCCCGGTCCATAACTAAAGACTACAAATTATTAATGGGCCGATTACATGGAGTTTCTTTAAAGAATGAACTGAGAATTGTAAATCAAGCCACAGACTGAATTGCTGAAGTCTATCAGACGGATTCTCTTCCATCAAATTGGAAAGAGAGTCCCACCTCTTCACTATGTTTAATTCAATTTCTTGATCTTGGAACTTTATGTTATCCACCTAATCTTTAGTAATGAAAAGGTTATCTTCTAACCAAAAAAAGAAAAAAACTATGAATTTGTAATAGCTAGATTTCAGGTAAGTGGTGCTTTGTCTCTGTTAGGAATCTCTAGAAGAGCAGATCTACAAGCTATTATTACTCATGAATGTTCTGAAATGATTAGTATCTACATAATAACTATGTTAGATCCAATTTTGATGCATGAAGTTGGATAGCTTATACTTTTAAATGATTGTCAAGTTATTAATTTCATATATTGAATATAAATTGCGATTGTAATGCATACTTTTGAAATCACGTTAGGGATTTCTAAAGAAATTTGATTAAGAGGATTAGAGAATTAGGTTTATGATTATATTGGCAAGATTGAAAAATTTTAAGATTAAATTGATATTCGCACAATAAGTTTAGGAGTGATTGGACAATTTTCCACTAAAATAATAATAACTTTTTTTTTTTTTTTTTTTTTTTTTTTTTCTGAAGTAGTTCTCACTCTACTATTTTTTCTTACATATCTATTCAATTTCTCACACGTGTGTAGCGCGTGCTCCGCACTACGTGCTCAACACCGTTGATATATATACATACCCAAATATATAACATATATACATATATTAAAGTGCAAACCATCCCCTTTCCAAAACCAACTCCAACACCGATTTTTTGCCGCGTTTTCACATAATTACTAGTTGGGCGTCCGAATGGTGCGTGGTCAGATGTTTCGTTAATGGTCCGATAACCAAACATCATGCCCACATCGCAACCAATGCGTCCTCACATAATTTGATTTAGGTTTTCAATGAGCTCAAATTCTTAGATATAATTCTAACAAAATTTTCATGAAAAAGGAGAAATTACTAAAAGAGTCTTGAGTCTATTGTAATTGTATTAATTCAGTTATAATTTTTTTTTTGGCCAATTTAGTCATAAAACCTTTTGTACTTGAGCTGATTCAATCCATTCGGCCTAATTTTTGGCTAGCCGACATGATGTGGATAATTTTTAGATAATTTTTATTTTATCTCGAATTTTTTAGAAAGTATTTATAATTTATTTTTCCTTTTTTCATTTTTATTTTCCTCTGTCTTCCTCCTTCCTTTGGCTAGTTGCCACTAGCCCTCACCTTTGGCCAGTGGCGACTAGCCAGAGGAAGAAGGAAGAATAAGGAAAAAAAAAGAGAGTAAAAATTTAATAAAATTTTTTTGAATTAATTAAAATATTATTAAAAAATTGTCCACGTTAGCAACGGTCGAGATGACTAGCTTTGACTAGTTAAAATTGGCCAGATGGAATAAATTGGCATAATTTGAAAGGTTTATAATTGAATTATTAAAAAAAAAGTGCATAATTGAATTTGCATAATTGCAATAAATTTAGGATTTCTTTTTGGTAATTGTCCCCCATTTTGCCTATTGGGACATTCAACTTATATGTGCCATCAAAAAAGGCAAATAAGATTTCCTCTTGATCTATAAAAGCCACACAAATGGTTCTATTAGGGATAATTGGTTTCAAGGTAGGTCAGAACCCATCTTGGAATTGAGAACAGCCCATGAAGGGTCAATTCCATGAAATAAGAATGGAAACTGCCCTTTAGATCTTGGACTCACTCGGGAATCAAACCACTGGTCTGGTCCGATTCTCGAGTATGTATATATATGGTGAGTGGTTTTATACTTGGAATTGGGAACTATCCAAAATTGGCTGGTTCGGTTTGGTTTAGGCGATTCTCGATTCGATTTGGTTCTTTTGCTCACCCCTAGCTTCTATGGTATGAAGTGTGCTCCCAATAAGTAAATATGATGGTATTGCAAATGTCCTCTTTAAGGGGAAAAAGAATCGTGTGGTGTAAGAATTTGGGAAAAGCTTGTAGCTATTGGGAACACGATTGTACCTTGTATTAATGATTTTTAAAACCCACCGGTGGGCAGCTGAGTTGGTTCGGCTTTGGGCACTTCATCGCAGATGTCCCATAATTTAAATTTCACAACTGCTAACATGTCTTAAGTGAGGGGCCATGGTGGTGGGGTTCTGTGCTAGTCTCCCTTGAGGTATAGGGGCTTGGCCGTTCGGTGCCGTTCGGGTAGGGGGGGCCTGTGGTGGAGTCCTCGGTTATCAAAAAAAAAAAAAGATTTTTAAATCTCAACCGGTCATCCCTTTTACCAATGGAACATCTTATTTTCACTATGGGCTTGGATATTGGTACTGAACCTGAGCGTAGGGGCCGGCGCAAAATGTCCGTGAGTCCGTACTGTTAACGTTCACAAAAAGAGTTAAGAAAAGCGTCATCTTATTTTCTTTTTGGTTTTGTTTTGGCAGGTATATTATCACAAACTTTTTTGCTTTTGTGGAACATGTGTAACATAAACAGATACTAGTTAAATTCGAATTTCTCACCTGTATTAAAATGTCGACAAGTAGACAAAATTAATAGGAGTCGAATTCATTGTGCCAAATGAATGAATCAAAGAACTTGATTTAATAAACAAAACTTGGATAAAAAGATCAAATGCGGGGAAGGTTCATGCGTATTTAATGAAAAGAGAAAAGAAAACCATAAAATGCACGAAAATTTTGCTGGTTTTATATTCTCGACAATATTTAAAGGAATATGACTAATTGTATTGAAAGTCCTTGAAATAGTCATAAAAGTGCAATTAAATTTTAGAACTTTCCAAAAGCTATGTCATTACCATGTGGGATAGAGAAAAAAAACATGTCAATATTTTTCGTTAGTTAAGTTGGAATGGGTTAATGGAATGACTTGATTGTACCAATTTGATAAATTATAAAATTTAATTACACTTTTGGAAGGTTTTAGAACTCCAATGCATCATTGTGATAAGTTTTAGGAATTTTAGTACATTTATCCCAAAAGAACATAAAGTTTGAGCGAAAATTAGATACGCTCATTGGGCGAATCCATGCTGAGCTCACATGTCCTTCTCACGGGTTTGGTCAAATGTCCACGCTCACCCATGCGAGTCATATATGAATTACTTTTCTATATTTTACGCTCAAAAAAGAAAAAAATTATGGAAAATCTAAAAGTTAATTATCAGATTGGCCAAACTGTACTTTATTTTGAAAGTTTCTTTACTCAAAAAAAGAAAAAAAAAAAAAAGAAAAACGGTTTTGTCATCACAGATGGTCGGTGGGCCGAGTCAGGCCCGGTCCTAATGTTCAAGCCCAAATTAGCCTACGCCTGTGGGCCGTCGGGGCGCCGCCACTGATGAAATTTAGAAAGGGAATGCGGGAAATCTGATCGCAGGGGAGGATTGGCCATGGCTGTCTGCTCCTGCTCACTTCCTTTCGCTGCGTTTTCAAACTCACCGGTTTGCTCTTCATCTTCAGCTGAACCCATCTCGAAACCCCTCTATCTAATTCTACATTAGTTATGCATTGTCCCTAATTCTCCAACGATTTGTCTTGATTTCACAGTCAATCCTTTTTATTGCTGATTTTGTCAGTACTGTCGCTTTGTAAGGAGCAGGACGGTTATGGTCTCTCGGTGAAATGTGACGTTTTGGTTGCATCAATCGTGGAGCGGTAGGCATGGTCCGCGAGTGTGGCGGCAAAGAAATCCGGTACCTTTGCTTGCTCCTTTGCGAATTGTTTAGGCTTTATAATTTTGTGGGAGCATTGTCAATGTGAAGAAGTGAATACATGATCATTTTCGTTGCTAGTTTAGTAAAGGAGTTAGCTTAGATTATGATTACATTCTCAATGTCCAAACATGTGGAAACTTGTATGAGCTCATGCGGGTGTTGTTCAAAGTTCTGGTTGGATTAGTTTTAGGTTAATGCCACGAAAATTCCTAAATTAATACACTTATAATATATTTACCTCAAATTAGTTTTTTTTTTACCACAAAAACACCATGCCAACGTTACCTTAGTTTATGTTAAGTTGGATTAATATCACAATAAACTACAAATTAGTGCGATTGTGACAAACCAAGGGTTAAACCTCAAATTGGTATATTGGTCAACTGTCACATGTCATCTAACTCAGCAATTTGAAAAAAAAAATTTAATAGAAATTAAAAGAGAGTAAATTTATTAGTTTATGAGTTTTTGGTCGTCAAAAACTCAGTTTGATAAATTTGTCATAAATGTATCAATTTCATGTCATGATTCACTGTTGCGACATCCAATCTTCGCATATAAGAAAGTCAAGGGTTCGAACGATTTTCAGCAGAAAGTTCGTTGAAATGGGCTGGAAATGACATGACCCATATCGAGCACTAGGCGACTTCATGCGAATTTGGAAGGAAAAGAAAGGGAAATTCAGCAGGCTGACTTGGTGCAACAAAATCTACGGGCTAGCGGAGCTGAATGCCCGAGCTGTGACCTGTGAAAAAGAAGCTGCGTGGAATCCAATAATGCCATAATCAACATACATGCTGGCCCTATTTCCTCACCGTAATTAAGATCGCTCGCTACCTAGCCAACGAAGAAAACCAATTTTATCGCTTTCTTCAACGTGTCTAAAACCTATGTAGCACGGACACGGCGACACGGACACGCGATACGACACGACACGACACGCGACACGTCATTTCTCAAAAAGTAGTGAATTTCACGTTCCGACACGTTAAATATTAAATAAATATTTTTATTTTTAATTAATTTGATTCACATTCACAAATAAATAGATAAATAAAAAATTTACAATGAATTTATATTAATAATATTAATAAATCTTACACTTTTTTTTTTATTTCATTATCTCAAATTTACATTTATTTTTCGAAACTCCCCCTTCTCCCCAAATTTATTTTTATTTTACAAAACCCCGCCCGCCCGGGCCCAAACTTCCCTCGTCTCTTTTCCCCCAAATTTTTTTCACTTTTTTTTTTTCCCTCCCCACGTCGTCCATTCCCTCCCCCCCCCCCACTTTATTCATTGACATGACAGACAAGCTATCTTGTCACTTCCCCTCCCCCCAAAATACACGATGGCCATCCTATCAAAAGACGTAGCTTTACTTTTATCTCATTCTCCTTTGCCGCTCGCCGCACGACCCTTCTTCTTCTCCTCCACTAGATCTGTCTCCTTCCTCGTTGCTTGCCACTCGCCACTCGCCGCATGACCCACTTCTTTTTCTTGATCTCCACGTTCTCCCGTTACACGCCCTTTTTCACGTTGATCACGAACCGGCGAGTCCCATGATCGGGCACGGCCGCGATCGCGTCCTCCACCTTGGTGAAATTGCTGCTCTGCCGCCGCCAGAGTTGGAGCCGGAAGATGGGTGGACCATGGTGAGGAGTCGTGTGACCAGTGAGGTGATTTGGTTGAGACTTCTGGAGATGACGCTCTTGACAATGCCGCTAGTGCCCTCAAACCCATCTCTGTATGTCTCTGGTTTGCAAGTGCAGCACTTAGCCATGTCCTCGCTGCTCGCCGCACACGACCCCCTTCCTCGCCGCTCTTTCTCTGGCTTGCCGTCGGTCCGTCTCTGCTCCCTCGCCGTCACTTCCACCGTCCATCGTCTGCCGGACACGCGTGTCCAAACGTGTTGGACAAAGGTTGACCGCGTGTCCGAGCGTGTCCGACGCGTGTTGATGTGTCCGACACGCTCCGACACGTGTCGGACACGACACGGAAGCACGGACAACGTGTCCATGCTTCATAGTCTAAAACCTTAAGGCTTCGTCTCCCTAATTGAATGCCCAAGAAAAGAACAAAAGATCCAAGTCTTTTTATACTAATATTGTCTCTTCTGAGTGATATGGCCTGCTCTCTAATGGTCAGGAACAAAAGAGAAGCGAAAGCTTCCTCATCTGCAAGATCGAAATTTTAGCTTTGAATCTACGCCAGAATAGCATATAGTTTTTGGAAACTAAGCGCAGATGTCCAGAGAATCAGACTCCTGCAGCAACCACAGCACAGAGAACGGAAGCTCTGCTCACCATGTCATCCCTATCGATGAGAGTTTCTTATTATTGGCGATATTGGCGAGATTCTTTCTCCTATTCAAGGAAAGGACATATTGTGGGCAAATCTATGTATTGATAGTTTTCCTATTTTAGTAATTACCCTTTTTTGTTGCGGTGAACCCTGTGTACAAATTGCAGAAGAATGTTATGACAAAAATAAGAGAGAGTAGTTTTGTTCGAGGACGTAGGCATATTGCTGAACCTCGTGATCCTTGTGTTCTTTTCTGATTGCCTTACTAAAATTCAACTTGGTATCAGAGCGGGTTTGATTCAACCTGTGATTTTTTTTTTGGTTTGTTTTTTGCACATCTGATTGTCTCGATCTGCTTATGTTCGAGACCGTTCCTGTTCTACGACAATCTGCATTCTTCGGTTAGTGCTTGTTCCTCT
Source organism: Eucalyptus lansdowneana (assembly GCA_017140395.1). Classification (NCBI taxonomy): domain Eukaryota; kingdom Viridiplantae; phylum Streptophyta; class Magnoliopsida; order Myrtales; family Myrtaceae; genus Eucalyptus; species Eucalyptus lansdowneana. The sequence continues at coordinate 31,371,711 of CM029485.1, forward strand.
CTTTGTTGCTGTCATATCCTTGTTATTACTAGCAACGCGTCATGGATGGGTCAAAGAAGTTAGGAGATGCATCCAACACAAAAAAGGTGCATGAGACAAACAATCAGTGGTTGACTTCGTTGTTGCTAAACGAAAGAAATTACCTTCCTTGGTCACGAGCTGTAACTGTTGTTCTTAGGGTAGATCGAAGCTTGGTCACATCAACCGGAAGATTAGAGCCCCTCGCGACAGATCCCAAATTTGATGAATGGCAAGCGAATGACCACAATGTGATGTCTTGGATATTCAATTCCATGGAACCAGAGATCTACGGGATATTTGCATATTCAGAGTCAGCCAAGGCGTTGTGGGATTCGATAAACGAGATGTATGGTCAAGCTAGGAATGCATCTTGGATCTTTGAACTGCAACAGGTACTTGCTTCTTCTAAGCAAGGCGTAACACAATCTTTCACTGAACACTTGGGAAAAATGAAGAAGCAATGGGATGAGCTTTGTCAATATAGACCTGCGACCCAGAATGTGATGGATTATGTCAATCGAGAAGAGCAAGATAAAATCTTTCAATTATTAGCAGGCATCAGGCCTGAATTTGAGGACACCAAACGTCAAATTCTTATGAGTCTTGAATTGCCCACTTTCAATGAAATTTGTGCCATAATCCAAAGTGAGGAAACAAGGAGACACATCATGCCTTCAGTTCCAATCCAAAGTGAGGAAACAAGGACGACTGTTGACACTTCCCGGTTGTGGTATTGGCGTATGGGTCATCCCTCTAATCGGGTGTTACATGCTTTTGATATGACTTTAAGTTATGATTCCAATTACTGTGATCCTTGTCATTATGCTAAGCAGGATAGGTTACCTTTTCCACATAGTACACATAAATCAGAACATTTTTTTGATTTAGTTCACTTGGATGTTTGGGGAGCTTCTCCTATTGACTCTAAGGAGGGATTCAAGTATTTTGTTAAATTTATTGATGATAAATCTCAAGCTACATGGCTTTATCTACTTAAATCTAAGAGTGAAGTTATGACCGTGTTTCAAGATTTTTGCAATATGGTGAAAAATCAATTTAACCCTATGGTAAAGATTCTTTGTATAGACAATGGAACTGAATATACCAATCGGGCTTTTCAAGTGTTCCTACATAGCTTGGGAGTCATTCATCAGACCTCCTGCGTTGGAACTTCGCAGCAGAATAGAGTTGCTGGAAGAAAAAATAGGCATTTGCTTGAGGTTACCCGAGCATTGTTATTCTCAGGAAATTTACCCAAGACATATTAGGCTGACGTAGTCCTTACTAGCTGCTATTTAATCAATCGTTTGCCTAGTAAAGTGTTGGGGTATAAAGTTCCGATTGAAAGTTTGTATGGCCGAAAATTTGGTATCTCTCATCTAAGAATTTTCGGATGTGTGTGTTATGTGCATTCTCAATCTGGTGACAAGCTAGATCCACGGGCTCGAAAGTGTGTGTTTGTGGGATACTCAAATGTCAAGAAGGGATACAAATGCTATGAACCAAGTACTAGACGTGTTTATATTTCTTGTGATGTTGTCTTTGATGAGGCTCACATGTTTTTTGCTAGGAATCAAATTCAGGGGGAGCAAGATGACTATTATGAATTTTTGCTTCCTCTCCTACCTATCGGGGATTCAATGTTGGATCAAGAGGAAATTCCAACAACGGCTGTTTAAGGAAGTCAGCTTGTCCCTAATGGTGATGCCGTTTCTGATATAGCTGACATTACAACAAATGGGGCTAATTTGGAAGCAGAGGTTGAAAATGCAACAGAGGTAGATCCAGCATATACAGTACCTAATATCTCAGCCTCAACCCGTAGGTCATCACGCATTCCGAGGCCTTCAACACGGCTCCGTGATTTTTCAACATATCATACGGCTCAGCATGCTATTCAAAATTTTATTGGGTATGATAGAATTTCCCATAATTATTTAAGTTTCTTATCTACTATTGAAAATCAATAGGAACCCAATACCTTCTTGGAAGCATGTAAAAGTAGTGTGTGGGTGAATGCCATAAAAGATGAACTTCAAGCATTGGACCGTAACCATACTTGGGAATTTGTTAAATTGCCAAATGGGAAAAAGACAGTTGGATGTCGGTGGATTTACAAGATCAAATACAATAGTGATGGTTCGGTTGAGAGGTACAAAGCTCGGCTTGTCACAAAAGGGTACTCAAACATATGGGATAGACTGCAAGGACACATTTGCTCCTATAATGAAAATGAACATTGTTTGTGTCATTCTATCTGTGGCAGTTAACTGTAGCTGGCCATTGTTTCAGATGGATGTGAAGAATGCTTTCCTCCAAGGAGACTTCGAGGAAGAGGTTTATATGGATCTTCCTTTAGGATATCCCTTAGAGAATGATAAAGGAATGGTTTGCAAATTAAATAAGGCAATATATGGTCTCAAACAGTCACCTAGAGCATGGTATGGCAAGCTAAGTTCCGCACTCGTTAGATTTGGTTTCAAAAGGAGCGCAACTGATTCTTTGATGTTTACTAAAGTAACTAGTGAAGGTATTGTTGCTATTCTCATTTATGTTGATGATCTTATTATTACTGGCAGTAACTTAGCAGATATTGCAGAACTTAAACAGTTGTTGAGCAAGGAGTTTGACATTAAAGATCTTGGAAAATTGAGGTATTTTTTGGGGATAGAGGTAGCAAGTTCTAACAAAGGTATGTTCTTGACTCAAAGGAAATATATCCTAGATCTATTGAAGGAGACTGGTCAGTTGGGTGTTAAACCTGCTAGCACTCCTATGGATTACAACAATAAGACTATGTCTAAGGAAACACCATTACAGGATATTGAGCAGTTTTAGCGTTTGGTAGGGAGATTGATTTACCTAACCATTACTAGACCTGACATTGCTTATTCTATTAGCTATGACTAGACCTGACATTGCTTATTTTGTTAGCTATGTGAGCCAATTTATGCAAAAACCTACACAAGGACATATGGAGTTGCTAAACCAGCTCCTTCGATATCTAAAGGCTTCTCCAGGAAGAGGAATATTGTTGAAGAATAATAGTAATATAGAGATTGTGGGATTTACTAATGCTGATTAGGCTAGGAACCCCATGGATAGAAAATCCACCACGGGTTTTTGTACCTTTGTTGGTGGAAATATTGTTACTTGGAAAAGTAAGAAGCAAACAGTTGTGGCTAGATCTAGTGCGGAAGCTAAGTATTGAGCCATGGCTACTGCCTTTAGTGAGATCGTATGGCTTCGTTTATTACTTCAAGAATTGGGTTGTGATGCTATGTCTAAACCTACAAAGCTATTTTGTGATAATCAGGCGACAACACACATTGCTTCAAATCCAGTCTTTCATGAAGAGACCAAACACATAGAGGTCGATTGTCACATTGTAAGGGAAAATGTTCAAGACAAGACAATAGAGACACCATATATTCGTAGTAAGAATCAACTTGCTGATGTCTTCACCAAAGCTTTACCCAAGGGAATATTTTAGGATATGGTGAACAAGTTGACCTCTGACGATGTCTTCGCTCCAACTTGAGGGGAGTATTGGCGATATTGGCGAGATTCGCTCTCTTATTCAAGGAAAGGACATATTGTGGGCAAATCTCTGTATTGATAGTTTTCCTATTTTTGAAATTTCCCTTTTTCTGTTGCGGTGAACCCCGTGTACAAATTGCAGAAGAATGTTATGACAAAAATAAGAGAGAGTAGTTTTGTCCGAGGACGTAGGCATATTGCTGAACCTCATAATCCTTGTGTTCTTTTTTGATTGCTTTACTAAAATTCAACTCTTATCAAAAGTGGCAGGTAATATGTAGAAATCGCCGATGCTTTTGAACAAGTCAGCAGGAGGAGAATCTTGTTGCATCTTCAGAGTCCCTTGGGGCCTATCAGAGATCAATGAAACGGCCTACCGGCCTCAAATCGTCTCCATCGGTCCCTTCCACCATGGGGAGCCAGACTTTGACACGATCCAGGAGCACAAATGGCGGCTCCTAAGCAATCTCCTATTGCGGGTTGTGAGCAGTAGAGTTGCTCAAGGACTTCTTCGAGGCGGTAGCTTCGATGGAGGAGGAGATCCGGAAGAGCTATTCGGAGACCTTGAAATTCAATGGGCCGGACCTTATCCAGATGATGGTGCTCGATGGTTGCTAAAAAGTTGATCTACAAGATTTATCATGAAGTTGAAGGAATCCGCCGAATTCGCAATCAATAACTAGTAAAAGCATGATGCTTTTAGTTGTTTTGAATTATGTCTAAATCTTTGGCATACATGAACGCAAGTTGAGAGAGAGAGAGATAGAGAGAGAGAGAGAGAGAGAGAGAGAGAGGAGTAACATGTGGATCGAAATGTACATATAACTCAGTGACCGTTAAATTATTATTTCGTAGTCCATCAAACTGAACTTATGTGAAATATTAGTTGATGGAGAGACTAATATTAAGATATTATGTTGCGAATGTAATTGTTAACCTATGATTTTTTCGATGAAATGGCAATATATAATTAAATATTATCAAGAAAAGTGAAAACTCATCTTACCAAGGACTAGAGATTTCAAAAGGTCTCATGCTACATGCTTAATTACCTAAAAATAAGAGTAAATTGTTGCTCTAAATTTATTGAATTGGTAATTAAAAATTAGTGATAGAATGAAACTGCTGAAGCCACGGCGGACTTTTTCAGAGCAACTTCAATATTTCCTTAACATCGGCAAAATGATCCTTAACAGTCCCACTAAAGAACCCGAGCCCGGATTGGCGAACAAATCACCACGGAAATCTAAGAACTCAATTGGCGAGGCTCGGACGAGAGATTGGTGATCGCATCCGTTCCATGCAACTCTCTCTCTCCACTTTGTCGTACGCCATCATGGCCTGTAGACCGTGTCGTACGTGCCCAGCCACCGCCGTTCATGTCGCTTTGAGTCTCGCATCCTTGCTGCCCATCTCCGTGATGGCTTTTTGGCTTACATTCTGGAACTTCTTCCCATTGCTGCAAGATTAATCTACCTGTGCATTACACGTGTGTTGCACGTGTATAGAGCCACGAGATTAATCTATTAGTGCATCCCGCGCGTGTTGCACGAGTTAAATATTTAATTTGTCCTTCATTAGCAAAAAAAAAAAAAAAAAAAAAAAAAGGCTTGTATTTGTTAAGGATTAAATATTTCTTATTTCTTGTTTGTTTCATCAACTTACCAAATTTTAAATAAAAAATACTTGAGCATTTCCTGAGTATTCTTTTGAGTATATCAAGAATTACAGGGGAATATTTCAAACTTATTCTCGTCCACCACATAAATACCAATAGTAGGAAGATATGATTTTCATTACAATGCGTTAATCATTATAAAAAAAATCCTAGAAAGAAAAATGGGTTTACTTTTCTTTAATTTTTTGGTGTGTTCTCATGAATGATAGTTCTAATTCTTTATACTTCGATTTGGACAAATTAAGAAATAAAATAGTACAGAAAATTTTTCACCTACGAATGGCTAGGCAAGCTTATTTATGATAATTTGAGAAAAGGAAAACCTTTTCAATTTAGGTTTATCATATTTTTGTCAAAATGAAGAACCATGATATTACGTCCTATGCAAATAATTATTTGTTCGTTGATACATCAACATGTATAATGTATGTCTAAATCTTTGGCATACATGCGTGCAGCAGGGGGTGTTAACATGTGGATAGAGTAATTAGAAACTCACATATTACTCAGTGACCAGTGATGTATTATTTGATAGGCCATCTCACTAAACTTATATGAGATATTAGTTTATGGATAGACTAATATAAAGATATTACTGTCATGAATACAACTGTTAATCTTTGAAGTTTTGGATGAATTGCAATGCATAATTGCACATTGTCAAGACAACTGGAAACTCATCTTACCAAAGACCGCATATTTCAAAAGATCTCATGCTACAAGCTCATTAACTAGGAAATAAGAGTAAATTGTTGTTCTACATTGTCGCGACCTCTTTTTTTCGGCGCCCGCAATCAGGTACGAACGCCTAAGGAGGCTAATGGCTCGGCTGAATTAATTAAGCCCGGACCCTCCCAAGTCCACCAATTCACGACTTAATGGTCTGAGTTTTTAACCTGTAAATTAATTTTTAAATTGGAGTCGCCACTAATCAATTTGGGGTGGGTTGATTAGAAACCCAAGTGAAGTATCGGGAGAAATAATCACTCCTGCGCAACCAGAGAAATTAGGATCGGGGACTTGATTACACTAGTTAATCACTAATGCCCTTTCGGTACCTAATCTTGTTTAAACCCTGAGGTTTTTTGGATATTCGAGGGATTTTCCATGCATTTTTGGGAGGAAAAACATTTTCTAGGTCTTTTTCTAATTTTTTGGACACAAAAGGGATTTTTTGGTATTTTTGGGAAAATACAAGTCTTTTTGGCTTTTTCTGATTATTTTTTGGGCTTTTTCATGAATTTTTGGCTTTTTTTGATTTTTGGCATTTTTTTGGAAAATATGAAATATTTTTGATATTTTTGATTTTTCGGAAAATAAAATATTTTTATCATTTATTATTATTTTTTCGATTTTCTGGAAATAAAAACATTTTTTAATTTTTTTTTTTTGAAAATAAATTATTTTTGATTTTTTTAGAAAATAAATTATTTATTTATTATAATATTATTTTATATTAAAATATTATAAGAACCGGCCGGGTCGGATCCGCGGGTTGGGTCCGGCCAGCAGCCGATCCGAACGAGGCCCGACTCGGATTTTTTTGGTCTTTTTCTTTTTTGATTAAAACGAGCCCGGCCCAAAATTTTTTAATTGAAGCCCAAGGAACAAAAGGGGCTCCTATCCGCGTGAGACCGGCCCACCTGCTTCCAAACCCACTTGGCCCAGACTAACCAAAACCCTACCCGGTCAAGACCCATGCCCGACCCGACGACCGGCCGCCTCTGGTTCGCGAAACCCTACCCGGTTTCGCGAACCGCGCCCGACCCGACGACCCGACGCGAGGTCGCTGGTTTCTCCATCCTTCTGCGGCGCCGATGGAGGGGTTGGGGACGTCACCGGAAGACGACGCGGCGCTTGACGATGGCGGTGACGTAGCGAATGACGGTGCGGCGTTTTACGATGGCGGCGACGGAATGGGTATTCTCGGTTTAGGGTTTCGCAGAGGAAGCGATGGTGACGATGAAGATAGGCGGGGGCGACCAGATCTCGAGCGGAAAAGCAACGGCGAGTGGTGGCGAGCGGCGGTAGATACCTGTTTGTGGCGATGGCGTCCGGATGGTGGTGGCTGGGCAACTCGGTTTCCCGATCTGGCGCGGCGTCGACGAACCGATCACGGCTTCACAGGTGGGGCACGACAACCAGCCGTCGAAGCAACGGCGTCAGGATTGAGGCGAACGGCTGCGGCACGGCGTCCGGCGGCAACAACAACAGCAAAAAAAACCAGATCTACTGCGTAGGTCTCGACCAGACCCTCCTCGGCCTTGATTTCTCCTCACTCAGGCCAGATTCGAGCCTCCACCGGCCGGATCTGACCTTCTCGAAGTCACTTGCCGCCTGCCTTCCCCGAAGTCTCTCGGTGGAGGGTGGGCTGAGCTCGCGACTCGAGCTCTCTCTTGCGCTCGCCCTTCGATCCTTCCCGACGTCTCTCAATGAAGGATCTCCAAGCTCGCCACGCCCTCCGACGATGCTTGCGGCCACCTATTTATAGGCGAAGGAACTCCGGTCGACGGAGGGGTTCGGTCGCCGGCCTCCGGCTTACCCATCGGTTCCGCTTGGCCGAACCGGTGTCCCATCGAGCTTTCCAGCGAAGCTCGCTCGGCATTAATGGCGCCTGATCTTATCCTCTCCGGCCGACGTCGGCCTACTCCCCTCGGCCGTAGGCCGTCCTTCGCGCGCGTCGCCGGCCACCGCGCGTGAACTACTGAGAGGCGAAGAAAGATGGAGCGAGGAAGAAGAAGAGGGAAGAAGCAGAAGGGAGGAGGGTGGGGCCAAGCCGCACAAGCCCACGTGAAGAAAATGGGGGGGGGGGTTGCTTTTGTTTTTCTTTTCTTGTGTTTTTACTATTTTTTTGTTGTTTTTGCTATTTATTTGGTTTTTGTTATCTAAAAGAAATTAAGACCTAATTAAACCTAATTAAAATTTTAGGTGTCAACATACATTTACTGAATTGATAACGAAAAATTATTGATAGAATGAAACTGCTGAAGACGCGGCCGATTTCACAGAAATGACTCCAATACTTCTTCAATGTCGGCGAAATGATTTTTGACGGTCCTATTCCAGAAATCAAGCTTGAATTCGTTGCCCAGATTAGCTAACAAATCGCTGCAGTTATAATATCTGATATGAATCTCCGAAAATCGAAGAACTCACTGGCAGCAGCAAATCCAATGCGGAGTGCTCGGAGGGGAAGTTGTTGATCGTGTCCGTTCCACACAACTATCTTGCCACTTTGTTGTCCGCCATCATGGCCTCCTCGGCCGTTCGTATATGCCCAGCTATCTCCAAAGATATTGTTTCGAGTCTCGGATCATTGCCGTCCATCTCCTTTGGGGCTTTTGGCTCACAACCCGGAACGTCTTCCGCCATGGGAGAGTAATCAACCCGTGCATTACATGTGAGTTGTATGCGCATTGCACATGTGTTGCACGAGAAGAGTCGCAAGATTAATTTACCTAGACATTGTACTGTGTTGCACAAAGTTAAATATTTATTTACATCATATGATGACCCTCTGATTAGCAAGAAAATGGATTATATTTGTTAAGGAGTTAATGTACTAGATTTGTCAAAAAATTAGAAGTGTCTTTTGAATTCATGATCATTAATTTATAAAAGCATCGCGTTTCGCAATTTTTAACTAATAAAAGCATCATGTGCAGCACCTCACAAATCGCTGAGAGAGAAGGGTAAAAAGTAAAATTTCAGTTCAATAGAAAACATATATAACGGTGGGCGCGCTTCGTCAATACTAATGTAAACATATCCCGAACACAACTATTGTTCTTCTAACCATAAAATATAATAGTAAATTCTGGTCAAACGCCATAACTTTATAAAAACAGAGAATAAATGTTTCACCAGAAAAGAAAACGAAAGTGAAGGAGACGGCAGATTAGCTATTAAAAATTTTTGGAGGAAAAGTATCAAAAAATTCCTAAACTTGTTGTATTAGTACCAATTCAGTCTTAAGTTTTTCAATTGGACTAATTTAGTGACAAACATTTTGCATTTATACCGTCCATATATGCTAGTGAGCCCATTCATGGACAATATAACGTTTTCCAGATTTAGTGGAAACTGCTGAGGATCAATAGTGATCCTGATTTATCTCATGTTTGGTGATGCTTTGAGCATACTCGAATAGTACCTAGATTTCTTCATCTTTACGATTACTTAAGGAGATTTATGCTGGATGTGGCGTTGGTTTCTTTTATTTTGGAGACAAGATATCATATTAGAGATCTTGATTACTAATGTTTGATTATTTCAATTTAAAGATATAACCGAGATGTATAGTTTAATTACCTCACATGTGTTTGATAATATAAATATACACATGAGCATTGCCCACATCCGATTCGATTAGAGGGCATGACAATTTAGTGGTTTCATTGTTAGCCTCCAAGAGTGCTCAAGCACAACGACGCCAATAGGTGGCTAACTTTTTCCGCCTTCAACACATTCAAAAAAGAACCTTCTCCCTGCGTTAGGTTCCAATTTAACCTTGACTGTTTAGCCTTGCGGTGTGCATGATTCCTTGAGCATTTCGTGCCGGTTTCTTGGCTTTTGTGCTGCAGCAAATATGCAATATGGAAGCTCAAATCTAAAGTATATAAAGCTAAACAATCATTGACATTGCAACTACAAAACAGATGAGAACCCCATAAAGCAATTTAGCAAAATTTTTGGGGATAAATAGATGATAGGGCTTATTAGAAAGCTCTTCCAAACGAGGCCGGGAAAACTTAGTATAATGATTGGTAGCGCCAGTAGGGTAGATAGCTAATACATTTGATTTAGCAAATTGTTATATAGGAAGTCCATCAAATCACAATGAAAAATTGACAACGGCGATGGGAGAACAACAACTCTTTGAGAACATACATCAAACCACTCAAAATCTTTTTTTGCAAGAGATCTTGGCAACTCTGGCTTTTTCAACGTCTCTCGAATATTGGCTTTCACCTCCCCGGAAATTAGAACTAGGCATAATATGTGCGGATAGCTATATGTTATCTAATTCAGAAAAATCAGGAGCCGTTGTTCAAGTTAAAGATATATATATATTAACAGATGCAATCAAAGTCGAGGTAGGCAGAAAACTTTCCCTTCTAACGAAGACAAAACCAACTTATCCAAGGAGGTTTCATCTAGACGACAATAAGAGGCAAAATTTAGGATTCAAGAAGCAGATAATATATCACGACAGGACAAATCAATCAAGAATAGCCAAAAACGTGAAAAAAAGTTTGACAGTAAACATCTCAACCAAGTATTAAGTACCATCCGGAGGTCACGAACATGCAGGAGTATAGAATGTCGTTTCTGCATGTCAAGACATATAACACAGTACCCAACGAACTATGTCTTCTGTGTAGGGCTTCAAAATCAACCTTATACTTGCACACCAATACTCCAAATTATAATTTTTTTTTTCTTGTGGGACACCAATACTCTAAATTCTTTTTTGTCTGGCCATTACCATATACTTGTACTAGTAATCCAAAAATATCTTCTGTTAGACTATCGATGTGACATCCTGAAATTCGAGTCCTTTGAGGAATGAATGGATGTGAATTTCGTCAATGCATTGTTGGTTGATCTCGCTCGGAATTGATCACTCCTGAGATACTGACCTTGAGGGGAAAGGCTAATGAGGACAGAACTCGTACGACTAAAGGACTCGACCTGGGAAAACGACTTGACCATGAGATTTACGTGAGGACGATCCTGTAGATAGGCAGGCCGATTCTAAGGACGACTAAAAGTCGATTCGCGGACAGAACATAATGGAACGACGGGTGATTCCGTTTACTGTTATCGAATCCACGAACGACCCTATGTCGATCCTCAGTAATCGTGTACTTTGAAATAAGAATCTATCCCCCGTAATTTCATGCAGTCAAGGACGTCCATGCGTCGAGATGTCTTGAACGTGATTTGATACGAGTCGGTCACGCGTGAATCCTCAAAGCCACCCGTCAGTCTGAGTTGTTACCAAAATGGCATTGGGCGAAATTGACATGGCAAGAGAACTTATGATTGGACTTGAATTATCGGGGAATGTCGGGATGGACTTTGGATGAAGCTACTTCGAGACGTCGACGAAGAGTTAAGCCGAGCAATTGGAAAATGGATTTTTGGACCGAGGAAGCGAGCTCGTGGGCCAGGCCAAGCCAATGTGAGCCCTAGGCCCAAAGTTGGACAGCCACCTTAATGGGCCTAAGTCAAGCAAATAAGCCCATTGGGCAAAACCTACTATTTATCTTCTAAGCCCATGGGCCAATTCTTATCCATTTCAAGCCCAACAAATTCCCAAGCCCATTCCTATTCATGGCCAAGCCCATTTCTTAGGCCCATCCACCAATTTCAGCCCAAGGTCAGATTTGTAATTTGTGCAAGGTGGAAATGACCTAAATGCCCCTAAAAGCATGTGGATAAAGCAAAGGAAGAGAGAGAAGATGATGTCACTTTGTATGGGGAATTGAAGTGGCCATTTAATGGCCTTAATGAGGTGTGACACCAGCCCTCACATCTCTCTCTCTCCCCCATTCGGCCTCCAAGCGGACGAGCTTCTCTCTCTCCTCCATGTTCTTCTTCTCCAGTTCTGCTCCAGCTGACCCTTCAGTGAAGAATCGAGTCAAAAGTGGTCTTCCCGGATGAATCAGCCAACGAGCCACATATCACCGTGACCGGGAGAAACAGACCGTTCCAACGAGCCTAATTTCGTCCCTAACGGAGCCGCCTTGCGGCCTGGGCGCCGCCGTGAAGGAACCGGTCGTCGGACCGTCTGGTTCCGCCCTGCTCCGCCTGTTTCGACTTTGCAGCCCGTTTTCTTCCATTCCAGCCGTTCCTTTGCTCATCCCAACCTCCAACAAGACTCCCAAGACCCCCGTGTGTCACCGGTTGCCAGCCACCCTCCTCGCCGGAGCTCCGGCCAAGCCGTTCAACTTGTTTTCTTCTCCGGCAGGGCTGTTTTTCAGAAGTTTCAGTGGGAGTCCGAGCTGTGGTTGCTGTGTTGAGCTTGGGACCGCCTTGGATCGTCGTGGTAGAGGTCCGGAGCGTAGCCACCGTCGTCACCGCCGCGTCGGTGTTCCGGCCCGCTTAACGGGTGAGTTTAGCTCCTAATCCTTCGATTAGTGCCTAAACTTGCTTAGGGTTGGTTTAGTTAGATTTAATTCTAGTTTAAGTGATTTAATTAAGTTGTATTAGCCCTAAGATAGGTGGTTAGATGGATGAATTAAATTAGTCTAGCCTAATCTTGCTTTATTTGCTTAATGTGGTTTATGTGGTTAATTAAGTATGCTTGGCTTTAATTAATTGATGGTTGCTTTAATTAATGCTTTTAATGATTTCTGAATTTAATTTATAGTTTATTAAATTCTGGGAATTTACTGTTCATGCGACACTATTCACGATTTACTGTTCACGAGTACTGTTCACGTTCACTGTTCACGTGCACTGTTCATCCAGAATGCGAAAAGTGTCTAAAATTCACATGTGTTGATTCTATGAAGTAAATGGATGTGAAAATGCATGGGCATCTGCATGAATTGAGTGATGATTGTGTAATTGTGTGGTGATTGGAAATTTGGTATTTATTCAGAAAATCCCGGGTGTCGGGTTTTGACACCGAAAATGGATTTTAAGTATTATATCAAACAGTGGGGTTTGAAAAAGGAAAGTATCAGTTTTCTGGTTTGAATTAACGTGTGCCCACGCACGACTACTTTCTCAGATGTTTTTAATACGAAGGAAAGAGGCCAGGATTACTATTTTAATCGGGGCATTTGAGTGAAACGCAAAGTGTCCTGGGCCGATATTGAATTGTCGTGTGTTGGTTAAGAGGAAACCGTCCCGGGCTGTTGAGCTGGACGTGCCCCTATATGGGATGCCCGCGCAATGGATGCCGGTCGCAGTAGAGGCTGGGCCGAATGGACCGATGCTCCTTCGGGAATGCCGTCGACGTAGTGACGAAGCCGTGCTCAAGGGGGAGACGATGCTCCTTCGGGAATGCCGTCGCGTAGTGACGAAGCCGTGCTCCATGGGGGGAGACGATGCCGGCATTAATGTCGGTAGATAGCCGAACTGCGAGTAGGCTATGCCCTTGAGTGGCAGTGAATAACAATTGGAACGCATGTTGGGTGTTGATTGACGCGCTTGATTATGGGACAGAATTGTGTGGCACGGTATGGGACGTGTCATAATGATTCGGTCTTATAATCGGGACCCCGTGATTAATTGAGTGGATAAGACGTTTCAATTGTTGTATGCATTGAATATATACATGATATTGTTGAACTGTGATAATGTGCAAGAATGCATGAGAATCATGGCATCTGCGATTTCGGTCATACGTGAGTTAAGCACATTGTTTATGGCACGCGTGCATGAATCGATAACATGCGGGGGTGTGGCAATGGCCAGGTGAGATCGCTTGTGATGCGACTCATATGTGATTGATGAAATGTATCATCTAATGGCCATGTGCATTGCGTGTATTGTGCTGAATTATAACGTGTAGGGTATGGCATACCAGGTAAGGTTGTATGCGAATCGACTGTTGATTGTTGCTTGTGGTGGGGTAGTTCTGGATAGATACCCTGGGTTGAGTTGGTGTACTAACCGGGGCTTAGGGGTAGAACTTGCTGAGACGTTGTCTCAGTGGTTATTGAATAACCATTTCAGGACCTGGATGAGGAGCCTAAGGAGCATGAATCTCATGAGGAGATCCCTGTTGAGGAACCTGAAGAGGAGTACGTGGAGGAGGACCCCGAGTACGACCCGGATGAGGACCGAGATCCCGTCTGTCTTGTCGACCTTGTTTGCATGTGAATAGACGTTAGACCGAGTTGCGTATATATAGTATTGTAGAATACTATGAGATGCATGTAAAAAGGTGTGGTTGTAAATTTTTCAGTATGAAAAATATATGGCCTGCTTTTCTATCCCATTGCTTTATTGTCCGGGGATTTATAATCGCTTCCGCATGTGCAAATAAAAATGAAAGGGTCGGCGATACATAGTCCGGGATATCGCATTTTAAAATCGACCAAAAGTAAGGGATGTGTGCGTGCACGAGGATCGGGCGTGACATCCCCTTTTTGTGGTATCAGAGCGGGTCTGTGAATGGAGTGATAAGGTGCGATTGTGTGTGGGATAGTTAGTAGGAATGGCTTTTAATTCATGCCGGTGCATGTGTCTGATAGTTGTTTGGTAAATTGATTGGTGATGATCACTCAAATTCTAATCTGGGATTAGAATTGAGAAACAGGTTTCTGTAAAGATCCTGTAGATGAGTGATCAGGAGTAGAGGACTCCTAGAGAGAACCTTTAGACCAGTTACTCGGGGTGGTAGGCCGACAGGGATCGGTACCCGAGGTGGTCGTGGCGAAGCACCGGCTTAGACCAGCGCGTGTGTGAGAGTACCGCTATAGGTCGGTACTAGTGTAGCAGCACCGAGCGATCCTAGGTTTGATGGGATCGTTCAGGCGCTAGTGTTCCTTGGAAGCTTGTTGGGTCAGTAAGCTCAAGATCGAGCCGCCGCTATTGCCGCTGTTACTAAGTCTGCCAGTGTTGTCACTATTGTTGTTGTCGCGCCTGTTGAGGTCCAGCATGGAAATGTGATCTGGGAGCAAGTCGTTGCATCCGAGTCGAGGTTCAGATTCAGTGGAGATGGAAACCAGTTTGGGAAGGAGCTGGTGATTGGAGAAAAGTATTCCATTTCCGTCCAACTGGAAATGTGGGATGGTCAGGTCAGCAATGGATCGGAATGAATCAGATTGGAGTGTGTCATGCTGACGGAAACCGACATGGATTAGCCCTGTGTCCTGGTAAGACGGGTACTTGTTCTGTGTGTAACCAACATGGTTACCTGGCCAAAAATGGTCTTAGAAAGCTGATGGGACAGATTGAAAGGAATGCGCCATAGAACGCATCGTGAGGTTTGTAGAGCAGGCCTTCAGTACAAGAAAGAGTGCATGCTGTCATCTGACAGTAGGTAGGGGACTCATTGATTGTGTGCCGAGTTTGTGAAAGTAAGCGTGAGTCAGCCCAGTGTCCCAGTATAACGGGAGCATGCTTTGAATGTGGCCAGCATGGCCATTGGGCTAGGAACTGTCCATGTAAGTCCAAGAGGACTCGAGCATCGCTACCGCCGACATGACGCCACTAGGATGGCGAAAAGAATAGGAATGGATTGACCATGCATCGATCAAGGGAAGAATGTTTCTGAAGTGTTTTTATCAGAGTAGCGCAGCTGGATTTTGAGTGAAAGTTGTGGAGTTTCCGTTGATGTAATAAAGTAAAATGAAGATGAGTCTCTGACTATAGTTGTCCTGAATGGGTTTGCTTATGTATGACTTGGAAGTCATTTATGAAAAGGTTTGACTCGAGGAGCTTTCTACTGTTATGAATCGTGGCAGTGATATAATTCAGTTGGCTCAGTTAGTGTACGAAAGTTTTGAATTACTGAAAGTCAGAAAGGACCTTCGATCCCTGTTATTCGTCACTGAAGATGACCTGGTTTTTGGATGTAGGTTGCCAAATCTATATGGCAACTATAGTGGATGCGACAGTTGAGGGAACAAGTAAGGAGAACTTAGTTGTGGTACAGAAGTTTTCTGAAGTGTTTCCTGAAGAATTGCCAGGTCTGCTGTCAGAAAGAGAAATAAAGTTCGTGATTGAATTAGTAATCGGATTAGAGCCAGTCCCTAAGGCTCCTTACCATATGGCTTTATCTGAGTTGAAAGAATTGAATGTGGAGATGTAGAAATTGTTAGATAAGGGATTCTTACGTCCTAGTGCATCACCTTGGGGAGCATCAGTCTTGTTTGTGAAGAAGAAAGATGGTTTGTTGTGTTTGTGTATTGATATTCTCTAAGATCGACTTGAGGACATGGTATCATCAATTGAGGATTTGAAAGGAAGACATACCGAAGTTAGCATTGCGTACTTGGTACGGCAATTGTGAGTTCATAGTATTATCGTTCGGTTTGACGAACCCTTCAGCTGTTTGTATGGATTTGATGTACAGAGTGTTCAATGGATACTTGGATCAGTTTGTGATCGTGTTAATTGAAGTTATCCTGGTGTGTTCAAAGAGTGCTGAGGGGCACGAAAGACATTTGAGGATGATACTTCAAATCATGAGGACTCCTAAATTTTACGATAAGTTTAGCAGATGCGAGTTTTGGATGACTCGTGTTGCGTTCCTAAGTCATGTGATTTCAGGAGAAGGAATCTCTGTGGACCCCGTCCAAGATTGAAGTAGTGATCAGTTGGCCGAGATTGACTGCAGTGACAGAGATCAAAAGTTTTCCAGGTTTAGCAGAGTATTATAGAAGGTTCGTGGAAGGGTTTTCAGTATTAGCTTCGCCGTTGACTCGACTACTGAAGAAGGAAGAGAAGTTCATGTGGACAGACAAGTGTGGGCGTAGTTTCCAAGAGCTTAAGCAAAAACTGACTACCACACTTGTGCTGACCATACTGTCTGGTCCTGGAGGATACGAGATCTATAGTGATGCGTCGTTTAGAGGATTGGGTGGCATGCTAATGCAGCATGGCAAGGTTGTTGCATACTCATCCCGTCAGTTGAGACCTCGTGATCGGAATTACAGATGTATGACTTGGAACCCGCAGCAATGATTTTCGCTCTGAAGATTTAGAGATTTTGTTAGTGTGAAGAAAGACTGCAGATCTTCGCTAACCGTTAAAGTCTCAAAGTATTTATTCTCTCAGAAAGAATTGAATATGAGATACCGTTGTGAATCAGATCGTTTGAAGGACTAGGATGGTGGTATCTAGTATCACCTTGGAAGGATGAAAGAAGTCCCTGATGCGTTGAGTCGAGAGTCTTCATTTGTGTACATGCTGGTTAAAGTATGGACCTTACTTGAGAAAGTTCGAGATTCGGTTTTCAAATTTGAGGTAGGCCACCTTCGAATTTTATGGCCACCCTCAGAATTGAACCGGATATTCAGGTTAGAATCAGACGTTTCAATGGACAGACTCGAAATGCAAAAGATCCCGCAAGAGGATACCGAGAAGAGGAGAACTAATTTTCAGATTTCGAGGACGATTGTGTGTACTCGATGATACCAAAATTAAAGAAGAGATCTTATCGAAACTTGTCGTAGTGCGGCTTCAGCATTGTCCGATAAAAGTACGAAGGTGCATTAGAAATTGCATCAACAGAATTGGTAGACCGGTATGAAGACAGATATCACTGACAGGTTGCAAGTGTCAGATGTGCTATCAAGAGAAAGCACAGTTTTGCAATTCGAGAGAACCTTTGTAATCTCTTGATATCTCCGTGAGAAAGTGGGAACATGTCACAATAGATTTTTTGTGATAGGTCTATCGAGGAGTCAGTGTGTTAATAATTTCATTTAGGGTAGTAAGTGACAGACTGATGAAATTAGCCCACCTTGTGACTGTGCTGAAGGATCTTGATTTGATTAAGCATGCAGAGGTGTTTGTGCATCAGATAATTCGTTTGCATAGAATGTCAGTGTCAGAGTTATGTTAGATCTTGACCAGAGGTTCTCAGTTTCAGTAGATCAGTCAGATGGTTCCTTTGAGGCAGTGCAGATCGAGTGTACAGAACTTCAGTTGGTTGAGTTGAGGTCAGAGATCAGAAAATCGCAGGTCCAGAGTTGGTTCAGAAATCAATGATTTAGTTGCAGTTATCAGTGACAGATTAAGGACCGCTCAGAGCCGTCGGGAAATTTACGCGGTTAAGCGTCAGAAACCTTTGAATTTTCAGGTTGAGAATCCTGTTCATTCTTGAATGTCGCCTAGGATAGGGACATCTCGAATTGTTAAGAAAGGAGAGCCGGAACTGTTTAATCAGCGGAATATTTCGAGTTTGAGATCAAAGGAGAATTTTGGCTTTAAATGGAAAAAGAAAGCGGTTTGGGACACCGTCGGCGCCTCTAGCCGAGTGGTATCCGGGATGAAGCCGCAGGTCCGAAGTCGGGAGTTCGAATCCCCGACGCGGCAGTTAGCCGCCTTGTGGAAAAAAAAAAAAGAAAAAAAAAAAAGGAACCAAATTTTTGCAACTTTTATTTTTTGCAAAAGTGGGCAAGTGTTTAGCAGTTTGGATCCAGAATGGTTTGGACAAAATTGGAAGTGATCTGGCAGCACCAGTACAGAAAGAGCAACCTGGGAAAGAGAAGATTCGATGAGATGACTGTACCCCACCTTTTTGATTAAGGATTTAGGAAGGTTTAAATTTCGAGGACGAAATTTTTATAAGAGGGGAAGAGTTGTGACATCCTGAAATTCGAGTCCTTTGAGGAATGAATGGATGTGAATTTCGTCAATGCATTGTTGGTTGATCTCGCTCGAATTGATCACTCCCGAGATATCGACCTTGAGGGAAAGGCTAATGAGGACAGAACTCGTACGACTAAAGGACTCGACACGGGAAAACGACTTGACCATGAGATTTACGTGAGGACGATCCCGTAGATAGGCAAAGCCGATTCTAAGGACGACTAAAAGTCGATTCGCGGACAGAACATAATGGAACGACGGGTGATTCCGTTTACTGTTATCGAATCCACGAACGACCCTATGTCGATCCTCAGTAATCGTGTACTTTGAAATAAGAATCTATCCCCCGTAATTTCATGCAGTCAAGGACGTCCATGCGTCGAGATGTCTTGAACGTGATTTGATACGAGTCGGTCACGCGTGAATCCTCAAAGCCACCCGTCAGTCTGAGTTGTTACCAAAATGGCATTGGACGAAATTGACATGGCAAGAGAACTTATGATTGGACTTCGAATTATCGGGAATGTCCGGGATGGACTTTGGATGAAGCTACTTCAGACAGTCGACAGAGCCAGTTAAGCCGAGCAATTGGAAAAAGGGATTTTCGGACCGAGGAGGCAAGCCGTGAGGTCGTGGGCCGGGCCAAGCCAGTGTGGGCCCTAGGCCCAAAGTTGGGACAGCCACCAAATGGGCCTAAGTCAAGCAAGTGAGCCCATTGGGCCAAACCAACTATTTCTCTTTCAAAGCCCATGGTCCAACTTTGAGCCCAATCAAGCCCAACCAATTTCCAAGCCCACTCCTATTCATGGCCAAGCCCATTTCTTAGGCCCATCCACCAATTTCAGCCCAAGGTCAGATGTGTAATTTGTGCAAGGTGGAAATGACCTAAATGCCCCTAAAAGCATGTGGATAAAGCAAAGGAAAGAGAGAAGATGATGTCACTTTGTATGGGGAATTGAAGTGGCCATTTAATGGCCTTAATGAGGTGTGACACCAGCCCTCACATCTCTCTCTCTCCCCCATTCGGCCTCCAAGCGGACGAGCTTCTCTCTCTCCTCCATGTTCTTCTTCTCCAGTTCTGCTCCAGCTGACCCTTCAGTGAAGAATCGAGTCAAAAGTGGTCTTCCCGGATGAATCAGCCAACGATCCACCTATCACCGTGACCGGGAGAGACAGACCGTTCCAACGAGCCCAATTTCGTCCCAAACGGAGCCGCCGGCCGGCCTGGGCGCCGCCGGGAAGGAACCGCTCGCCGGACCGTCTGGTTCCGCCCTGCTTCGCCTGTTTCGACTTTGCAGCCCGTTTTCTTCCATTCCAGCCGTTCCTTTGCTCATCCCAACCTCCAACAAGACTCCCAAGACCCCCGTGTGTCACCGGTTGCCAGCCACCCTCCTCGCCGGAGCTCCGGCCAAGCCGTTCAACTTGTTTTCTTCTCCGGCAGGGCTGTTTTTCAGAAGTTTCAGTGGGAGTCCGAGCTGTGGTTGCTGTGTTGAGCTTGGGACCGCCTTGGATCGTCGTGGTAGAGGTCCCGGAGCGTAGCCACCGTCGTCACCGCCGCGTCGGTGTTTCCGGCCCGCTTAACGGGTGAGTTTAGCTCCTAATCCTTCGATTAGTGCCTAAACTTGCTTAGGGTTGGTTTAGTTAGATTTAATTCTAGTTTAAGTGATTTAATTAAGTTGTATTAGCCCTAAGATAGGTGGTTAGATGGATGAATTAAATTAGTCTAGCCTAATCTTGCTTTATTTGCTTAATGTGGTTTATGTGGTTAATTAAGTATGCTTGGCTTTAATTAATTGATGGTTGCTTTAATTAATGCTTTTAATGATTTCTGAATTTAATTTATAGTTTATTAAATTCTGGGAATTTACTGTTCATGCGACACTATTCACGATTTACTGTTCACGAGTACTGTTCACGTTCACTGTTCACGTGCACTGTTCATCCAGAATGCGAAAAGTGTCTAAAATTCACATGTGTTGATTCTATGAAGTAAATGGATGTGAAAATGCATGGGCATCTGCATGAATTGAGTGATGATTGTGTAATTGTGTGGTGATTGGAAATTTGGTATTTATTCAGAAAATCCCGGGTGTCGGGTTTTGACACCGAAAATGGATTTTAAGTATTATATCAAACAGTGGGGTTTGAAAAAGGAAAGTATCAGTTTTCTGGTTTGAATTAACGTGTGCCCACGCACGACTACTTTCTCAGATGTTTTTAATACGAAGGAAAGAGGCCAGGATTACTATTTTAATCGGGGCATTTGAGTGAAACGCAAAGTGTCCTGGGCCGATATTGAATTGTCGTGTGTTGGTTAAGAGGAAACCGTCCCGGGCTGTTGAGCTGGGACGTGCCCCTATATGGGATGCCCGCGCAATGGATGCCGGTCGCAGTAGAGGCTGGGCCGAATGGACCGATGCTCCTTCGGGAATGCCGTCGACGTAGTGACGAAGCCGTGCTCCAAGGGGGGGAGACGATGCTCCTTCGGGAATGCCGTCGACGTAGTGACGAAGCCGTGCTCCATGGGGGGGAGACGATGCCTGGCATTAATGTCAGTAGATAGCCGAACTGCGAGTAGGCTATGCCCTTGAGTGGCAGTGAATAACAATTGGAACGCATGTTGGGTGTTGATTGACGCGCTTGATTATGGGACAGAATTGTGTGGCACGGTATGGGACGTGTCATAATGATTCGGTCTTATAATCGAGACCCTGTGATTAATTGAGTGGATAAGACGTTTCAATTGTTGTATGCATTGAATATATACATGATATTGTTGAAGAGTGATAATGTGCAAGAATGCATGAGAATCATGGCATCTGCGATTTCGGTCATACGTGAGTTAAGCACATTGTTTATGGCACGCGTGCATGAATCGATAACATGCAGGGTGTGGCAATGGCCAGGTGAGATCGCTTGTGATGCGACTCATATGTGATTGATGAAATGTATCATCTAATGGCCATGTGCATTGCGTGTATTGTGCTGAATTATAACGTGCAGGGTATGGCATACCAGGTAAGGTTGTATGCGAATCGACTGTTGATTGTTGCTTGTGGTGGGGTAGTTCGGATAGATACCCTGGGTTGAGTTGGTGTACTAACCGGGCTTAGGGGTAGAACTTGCCGAGACGTTGTCTCGGTGGTTATTGAATAACCATTTCAGGACTGGATGAGGAGCCTAAGGAGCATGAATCTCATGAGGAGATCCCTGTTGAGGAACCGAAGAGGAGTACGTGGAGGAGGACCCCGAGTACGACCCGGATGAGGACGAGATCCCGTCTGTCTTGTCGAGACCTTGTTTGCATGTGAATAGACGTTAGACCAGAGTTGCGTATATATAGTATTGTAGAATACTATGAGATGCATGTAAAAAGGTGTGGTTGTAAATTTTTCAGTATGAAAAATATATGGCCTGCTTTTCTATCCCATTGCTTTATTGTCTGGGGATTTATAACTGCTTCCGCATGTGCAAATAAAAATGAAAGGGTCGGCGATACATAGTCCTGGGATATCGCATTTTAAAATCGACCAAAAGTAAGGGATGTGTGCGTGCCTGAGGATCGGGGCGTGACAATCGATCTATAATGCTTGCTGAAAATTTGACGTGACTGCATTGGTGGACCATCTCAAACAAATGGATCTAACTTGGCAATGGACGCATGCTGTCACGTCGACCAAGAGCATAGCCACATTAGAGTTTTAACATCCATGCACGCTGTGGGTCTAATTTCAAATGGTCATGTGGATAGAAGGTACATTTGGTTATCGATACATATTTGAGAATATTAACGAAACGAAATAGAGTTGGGGGTATTGGCATCCGTGGGAAATTTTAATTTTTTTTTTTTTTTGTCGTTATCCCTGAAAATGAATGCCTTTTACCATTTGTGACTTAGAGTCCAAGCGAATGCAACAACCCAATGACACACCAAGCGTGGCGCTTGTGATTTTATAACCTGCATCGGCCCTTCACACCTAGAGATTGTTCCTTGACACAAATCTACCTTATATTCAAATCATACTATCGATATTACAATGGAGATACTAAAAGCAATGCAAGTTACGTCCATCAATATAATCAATCTTTATCCAAGGAATAAAAAATCATGAAGGACTTACATAGATTTGGACAATAAATTTGTCGGGACAAATATAGGATATATGAAAACATTGTATATTGACAAAGTTACCATCTCAAAAGAAAAAGTTCTTATAGATTAAAAATTAAGTTCAGAATTAAGGTAGGTTGAACTTAGAGGAATTGAGTAATTTTTTTTTTTTTTTTTGGGCAAATACAAATTTGAGGTTGAATCAACTAAATTCAACGTAATACATCATAAATGTTATCACATTCGGTATTGGGCCGACATCACTAGCAAATTGACCAGAGAAAGTTATCTCGAAAATATTCATCTCTTTATAGTCACTAAATAAGGTTGTTACTCCTGGGAGTGAATGTAGGAAGTGCAGAAGGTGAACTAAGTGTGAACATTCAACCAAAGGCGTCTTGGGAATCAGCAACAGCTAAGCATTGCGGCCATCGACCTGTCCTTTTATCTTTTTATAGTTCAAGTAGCTAGCTTACTTCAACCTCGTGTTGGAAATGATTGATTGAATCGACCCGCTCGATAAGGCAACTGGACTCGATCACCACCAACTGTTGTGATTCCGTCTAACTAAGCCAGGGGATATACGTTTTGTTTCCCCTCTTCATCTCAACTGCGCAGAAGGTGAAAATACCGGTGTCAAGATTCGACCGAGCAAAACATTATCCCTTCGACGCAATGCCATGTGTAATGAATCGCTTGACCAGCTCATCCGTAGGGAAAAAAGGATAGTCACCTAATTTCTTTATTATTTTTTAAAATTTTTTGCCTTGGATAGCTATCTAATACAGGATTAATTAATTCACTTAAACATATAAGCTTAATGACCTATTCCATCTCATATCCTAAAATCAGTTTGACAGCTATCATGAAAAAAGCACGCTGTCAAAAAAGGAGCCACCTCGCGAGCAAAGTCACCGGGGTGCATCCAAGCTGGAAATGGTCCAAGAGAATGCAGACCGTATATTTTGCTGAGGCAAATCAAAATTTTAAGAGTAAGGATATCGCAAGTGCCGTAATTTTTTTTTTTTTGTTTCAAAGCACTAAAGTGCCATATCGATGAAAAATCGTTCACTTTGTTGCCTAATCTGGCAATTTATCTTAGGTGGCTTTTTTTAATAAAGTTTATAATGCAACCTCACTTGTTTTTTAAAAATAAAAAATCAGATCCAAAGTGGAAAATGGACGAGAACATCGCAATTGAGACTAAAACGACTAAGATTCATGGCAAGGATTTAGAGAAACCAACTCCCTCTCTCTCTCTCTCTCTCTCTCTCTCTCTCTCTCTCTCTCTCTCTGTGACGGCCATTGGCTGCGCCGTCAGACTACCTTCATTCCTCAGTGAAGTTGCTCGAGGAGAAACTCTACGTGACCAGCTTCACCTTCTGATGGGTGAACTTGCAGAGGTTTGATCCGGCGAGCGATAATGAGAGATCATCTGAGAGTGTCGCGAGCAGGGGTTGTTCAAATCGATCAGAGAGAGAATCTTTGGAATGAGTTATCACCTTCTTCTTGGGCTAGCACTAACTTGGCTTCTTCTGTGGTTTTGCAGCAACTTGTGACTGTAGACCTCCATGAAAATTTCTTCATAGCCATTTGGCGAAAAAAGTTTCCGACTGACTTGATCCGCAAACTTAAAAGCTTGCACATCTTGAACGTGGACACAAAGCACCTAAACTCTTTAAGTTTCTTGGCCTTCAAAAGGGTGCCAAATCAAGTAAGGAATGGTTATGTAGCAGAACTTCAAAGGAGATCTTTTTCCTGTGACTGGACTATTGTATTTTTTGTCCTTTACTAGTATGAATCACACTGGAGAAATCTTTACCAAAAAAAAAAAAAAAAATCACACTGGAGAAAGTGTTCACTTGTACCAGTGATTACCGGAAATGCGAAAAACTGGTGGAGACTGCCTGTCCGAAAACTTGAAAACGACAAATGTATCTTAAATTCGTACGGTTTTACGTGTCAATGATCTATAGCATTTTACATTAACTATAATGGTAAGTTTTGCAAGATTAGCAACAAGAAATTAAACTGAACTATTTTTTTTTTCCTCGATTTTCAATATTTGCAGCTAGCATCAAACAATTCATTGCTATAAAAACTAGTGTGCGTGACCATAATCATAGCCACAATCGAATAATTATTCATCATTGAATAAAAAGGCATCTCAATTGCCATGAAGGGTTGAACCTGTACGCTAAATGAAGACAATCTTTTTTAGATTACAACCAAAAAGAACAAGCAGCCGAGATTCTACATTTTGGAATCCAAAGATATGGCGACTAGGAATCCTATTTTCAAAATATGAAGGAATTCTTCAACCACAGATCATTCCGGATCTGCATGTTCATCACCCATTGTCTCGCAGCCTGACGAAGCGTCCGTGTTGGTACTACCTGCAAGCAATTTTGAAAGATCACCACAAAGCAAAAGAGATTTGACAACACAATATCGAGCTAGACAGCATCAAATGAAAATATGCAGCGCATAAACACAAAGAGACCAGAAGATGAAGAAAGATTGGGGTTTGTGGAGAAGCGAGACACAATCAAAGAAAGAATCAAGCTAGACAGCATCAGATTCAGATAAGTGAGTCCCTCATCGTTGCAACTCGTAATCAGATGTTATCTGTCTTTTTTTCGATGAGTAAGATTTTGTTCAGAAAAACACAAAACAGAAAGGGAGTAATCCTGTTACAAGATAAAAATACACAAGCTCAGGCATTAGGAAGCACAAGGAACTCTTATCAATAAGATGAAGTTGAAGAGCAGAGTGTGAGAATCCTGCTTGTGCCCATACTAGGCAAAGAGAGTCAATTAGCATAAACCGTAAAGCCCCTAATCGGTTCCAGTGGAGGAACAGAGAGAGACACGGCAGATGGTGTCGTTTTCGCAACTTCAGCCACACTCAGATAATTTCACAACCAAAAACAGTGTCCTTCCACTTTTAATTTGAGCCACGTGGAATTCATGTCACCACCTTTTGACCTTCATTTCCATTTAAGCCATTGTGTAGGATTTTCTAATGGGTTCATTGACCAAACTGCGGCGGAGGGTAAATGTGTTATACAAATATAAATATGGCATTTTTGGTTTAAAAAAAAATAGAGATATACTTTGGGATTTTTGTGGCTTGTTCCCTAAAAAATATTTGGTGTATGATGCGACATTCAACTTATTTGGGCCATCAAAACATGCGAGTAAGGTTTCCTCTTTGAGTTATAAAAGCCACCTAAATGCTTATACGGTATGGAGTGCTCTCAGTAAGTAAAATATGATGGCAAATACCCTCCGTAAGGAGGAAAAAAAAATTGTAGCGTAAGAATTTGAGAAGAGCTCGTAAACATTGGGAACGCAATTGTACCTAATATTCTGTAGGTAAAAAAGGCCTACAGTCTCATCTTCGAGTCCGTGCTGTTCCCACATCATTTTCCCAAAAGTCTCAGCCAAATTGTCCCAATAATCCTTACTTATCTTCCATTCTAGCGTATCTCCTGAAAGTGCACGCTCAGAAAGACCCTCTATCGATGAACCAAACACATATAGTTCTGATAGGTTCTTCAAATATGAGATATCCAGTGTGGTCAGCAACGGGCACCTTCCAATATGAAGTTTTGTAACAGTCGAGGGAATTTGCGAAATGCGTTCCAAAGCCTGGCAATTGAAAAGCTGAAGAGTCTTCAAGTAAGGAAGTGCACCTAACTCAGGAGATAGGTTAGCAATGTTTGGGTGACCCAACGTCAAGACTTCCAGTTTGGATAATTTCCCAATCCACCGAGGCATGGGAACCTGCACCAACTCAGATTGGCTAGAGATCGCAGGCACCATGATGATGAAGAACAGTAGCTTCAGATTGATCAAGTTGGAAAGTTCAGGATCGACTGTTAGTGCAGTAATTATGATTGCCAGAGAAGTTAAGCTTTCTGGAAGCTTTGGCAGGGCTGGTACATATGATTCTGGTAACAAGAATAACTTCAATACTTTTAGATTCTCCAGACTTTCCATAGAGTCAGGTAACTCGATGAGTTTTGAATCGAATAGATCTAACTCAGTCAATGATCGT
Source organism: Eucalyptus lansdowneana (assembly GCA_017140395.1). Taxonomy (NCBI): domain Eukaryota; kingdom Viridiplantae; phylum Streptophyta; class Magnoliopsida; order Myrtales; family Myrtaceae; genus Eucalyptus; species Eucalyptus lansdowneana. Next base: position 31,398,407 of record CM029485.1, read on the forward strand.
AATTCCTTAAAGGAGGATGGAAGTCTCTGCATATGCAAGCACCCTCTCAACAATAAGCTTTCAAGATTTGTCAGCGCTCCAATGGAGTCGGGTAGGTGAGTAATGCGCGTGTTGTTCAATGAAAGCTTCAACAGTGAAGTTAGACAACCGAGTGAGTCCCTTGCTTTTGATGACGGTGAAATATGAACATGGGGACTCTCCTTGTTCTCGATACCCCACCAATCTGGAAGTTCAGATATAAGATTTCTATCAAGGAGAAGTTCTGTCAGAGCAGGCAATGTACCCAGCTCTTTTGGCAACTGGCCGAGCCTTTCACAATTATTCAAGTTCAAGTATTCCAACTGCTTCAATTGGCCAATTGACGAGTCGATTTCACCCAATTTACGGCAACCTTCAATAATCAATCTCTCCAATGTCAGGAGTCCAGAGAAATCGGGAGTCTTGGACAAACGCTCACATCCCGAAAGGTTAAGAACTTTTATTTTATTGGTTCTCTGTAATACCAACAAAACAAATGTCAGTAAATCTGTTAAATCAATAGAATGTATACACTGATAAAGAAGACTTCTCTAGAGCTAAGGGTACCTTAATATGTCTCCATCCATCCCAATCATGAGTTAATTTACTTCCTGAAAAATCAAGAATGACCAAATTGCTCAATGAAAGCTTGCTTAACTTAAGTATCTGCCGAGGAAAATTATGCCAAGAGAGCCATCTTAAATTGGGAAGGAGTTGGTTCTCGCTTAGTGAAAAATCCGTACGCGAAGTGATGAAGGGCATGTTATGCCGAAGGAGTGTAGCTTGGGATAAAAAACTTTCAGCTCTCTCAAAAAAGACGCGTTTCCTTTTAACCTGAAGGAACCTTAATTTTGGCAGCGCTACAAATCCTTCAAGAGTGAAACGATACTCTGACCAATCCTCAAAGTGCAAACAGAGGGCTTCGAGCTTTGCATCTCTCTAAATGAGCAAACAAAAAAATTTATTAAAAGAAGGATGTGGTTAGATAATTAAGAGAACAATTGAGGTCGTCTTTGAATTTGAGGTAAAGTTCATATTTATTTAAAGATACTTGAGTTCACTCTCATCATTCTTATAGACCAATTTGGAGAGGATCGACATAGGTTTTGAAATTTGAAATTTAACAATTTAAGAAATGTTCTATAATGTGTGGAAATTTTTAAATTGTATATGTGGAGTTAATTGTGATTGTTGTCGCTGAGAGGGAAAGTGCCCCTGACTACTAAAATGTGAATTCTCGTGCAAAAAGGAAATTAGATCCAGGATTTACCTTCTTTGTCAGTAGCATCTCCAATGTGTCATTGTGATTCCACAGCCTACTTTGCTTATCTAATTCGCCCCCACTTTCTTGAGAAACAATTTCTCTACCAAGATCTTTGAGTTGATCGTGCATCCACAGCTTATTATCTTCTCCAATTTTAATCAATGACATCAACTGAAGAACTTCAAGACTTTGTATTGGGCATAAACCACAATCTCTCCACATGTATATTACCGTATTCTTATCATATTCATGGAAAAGACAAGCTATATCAAGAAATATTTGTCTCTGATCGGAATCTAATTCTTCATAACCTATCATCAATTTACTTCCAATCCCCTCAATGTGACTTTTTTTCCACTTCACCAAGTAATCATCCCACATTACTTTTCTTTGTGCACATATTGATAAAGTCGAACCCACAACCTCTAGAGTCAAAGGAAGACCTTCGGCTATCTTCACAATTTCTCTACATTGTTCCATCTTCTCAATTGGAGGGTGATCACTTCTGAAAGCATGCATGCTAAATAGCTGAAGGGATCTTTCCGGATCCAAACCACCAACTAAGTAAGTCAATTTCACTCCGAATTCATGTAGAACATTCACTTTTCTAGTTGTTATAAGTATCCGACTTCCCCGATCAAAGCAACTTTGGCTCCCCAAAAGTGCAGTTAATTGATCCTTTTCATCAACATCATCGAGAAGAATTAGAACTTTTTTACTGGAAAGTCTCTCTTTTATAGCCAGTATTCCTTCATCCTTGGAATTTATACTTGGATGTGCCTTTATAGAGAGGTTTGAGATTAGTTGATTCTGCACAAACACAATTCCTTTTGAATGTGAAGTTTCTCTAACATCAGCTAGGAAACAACAATGAGCAAAGTCTCGAGAAAGTTTGTTGTAAACTACTTTGGCAAGAGTAGCTTTTCCAATACCACCCATTCCATGGATTCCCACGATCTTTACATCGTTAGTGTTGGTGCCTAGCATTCCCTCAACTTCTTTCACATAATTGTCAACACCAACCAAGAAATCACTAACCACCAAATACGCTTTCTTCAGCTCACTTAAAACCTTGGTAACCACCACTTTAACTAGTTGTCCTTCGTGCCTAATGAAAAAATGACGAGAAGGCAAAGTAGAAAAAGTTAGCTGAAACCTACAACGATAGGAATTGATAGTAGTCTGTGGAAGCCAAAGGATGCAACAAGAGGTGCAACTGCAACTGCAACTGCAAATGGAACGGACCACATTGCATTGATCTAGAAGAATAAATTTATGGACATGCTACGCAAATGCTCCGAGTTGTGCAGCATTCGAACAGTTATGCAACCGTTAAAGTACAGTTGGTGATCGCTATATCTTGCTAGGTAGAAGAAAAGAGGCTGAATATATTTACCGTATATCTGATGTGATAACAAGCTCCTCCTTCTCAAAATAGCTTTACCATTAGCATGTAGAACACGTCTTAAGTGTTATGAATAATAAGTAAGAGATCCCTTAACTTTCAGCATACAACATAAGTTAATTTCGACCAACATTGATATGCACTCGCATTACATAAATACAGGAAAAATTTCATACTTTGGGTCATAAATATTTAACTGTCGTATTAGACTGTTGACACACTACTCAAACAAAGGGAATTATCGTAGCCACAACTTTTACATGTCAAAAGAAAAAAGGAAACTTTCAACGGAAAATTCTTCGTACTTGAATTTCATGGTATCCTGTATCATGGCGTCGATCAAGGGTGGAAGATAATAAGTACCTGTTAGTCACGTTCCATGTCCCATCCCTTTAACCCTCCAACCTCATTGAGAGCAGCTCTCCACTTGCGGATGCTCTCATCGTCCACTCGCTTCTTGTTTTCATGCACGAGCAAGGCCTCACCGTAACCTCCGGTTTGGGATCTAACCTCAGATGGTTCGACGTGGTAGAAAATGGGCATGATTATCTGTCCCTTCCTTTTCCGACACTCCACCATCTGGGCCAACTCCTTCAGACACCACTTACTGGAAGCGTAACTTTTAGAAAAGATGGGTATGGAGATCTTCGACTGCTCAATGGCTCCAAGTAGATCCGGGCCGATCTCTTCACCTACACGGAGATCTTCGTCATCTCTGTACGTACGGACTCCTGCATCTCTGAGACGAGTATAGAGATGATCCGTGAAGCCCGTGCGCGTGTCCGGTCCTCTGAAGCTCAAGAAAACTTCATACTCGCACCCTTCCATCTCGACCAGTCGCAGAAAAAATGAAGCACCAAAATCGCCCTAGTTCAGCAATTGTTGGAAGATCTTAGCCTTGATTATGATCTTAATTGATTCTAATAGATCTTAGATTAGAACAGTAAATAGGAAACTAGGGAATTCTGATTCTTGTAATTTTATTTTGCCTATTTTATTCTTTGACTCTTACATTATAAATGTACAATGTAATGTCATACAGATGATATACAGAGAAAATATTTTTACCAAAATTCCGTTCTCTTTTCTGTCATGGTATCAAAGCACTCGCTTCCTGACCTCGCTTCTGCAACCTTCTGAATTGCCGTCGTCTTTTTCTGGTCTGTTGCTGCATCCTCTTCCTGCACGAACAAACCAGCAAAGCAATTAGGAATTCAATCTAGATACCATGACAAAGGACAAGAATGTTATGAGTCCCCCAGAAGAACACTCATCACCTCAGGATCAAACGATTACATCTTCTGATCAAATTGGATCGACTGAAGAAGGGCAGGTTACCAACAATGTCTCGGCTCCTGCTCCTGCTTTAGTACATATTCCAATGCCGACTTACTGGCATCCAGCCCAGTGGTACCCTCCTCAATGGACGACTGAATCTGGACAGAGATGGCCTCAGTACCCATATGGGACTGAATCGACTGATGATTCGGGACAAACTCCTCCGGGTCACAAACCCGGATCCATATCGGGACAGGGAATGGAGTCTTACCCGTTTCCACACGGAGCACCTTACCCTTTTCCGTTCAACGGCGGCCGGCCTGAACTTGGGGATCCGCTTTACACATCACCAGCGGATGGGCCGGAATTACGCTTGATCACCCAGCAGCTCACCGGACCGGGAAACTATCACTCTTGGGCTCGGGATCTCCGGCGAGCACTCGTCACCAAAGCCAAGGAGGGCTTTATCGAGGGAACCGTCCCCTTCCCAACGGATGAGCGACTACAGAGGCACTGGCGACGCTGCAACCAACTGGTGCGCACTTGGATCGGGAACTGCTTGGCACCTGATGTTGCTGCCGGCCTCCCTCCGACTGAAGACTCGAAGATTTTCTGGGAGAGCATACAAGAAATGTATGGAAAATCAGATAGGGCAAGAATTTTTTCTTTGACACAAGCCTTAGCCGAATTAAAACAAGGCAACCTCTCGGTCACCGCCGTGTTTAACCGGCTATCAGCCCTATGGAATGAAATTGACGCGGCTGAGGAGAAATTGGAGGGACCAGAGACGACCCTCCGACAATATTACGCAATCAAAGAAAAGGAGAAGGCCACTAGATTTCTACTTACCTTGAATGAGTCGTACGCCGTGTTTCGTTCGCAAATCCTTGCGATGGAACCTCAACCAACGCTCGGCCGGATCTTCCAACTGGCCGTGCAGGAAGAGAACCAGCGGGTTGCCGCGTCTGAACAAACCCGAGTTGGTGAAGGAATGGGATTTGCGGCGTTCCCATCTGGGCTTGTTTCAACGGAAAACGTCGCCGGAGCAAGAGGAGTCTTCGGAGCTGCAGGACACTCGCGGGGGAAGAGTCTCACGGCTGCTGCGATGAAGAATGGAGAAGACAACCCTAGGTCTTCTCGGATGGACGGCTGGGATCGAGGATATGGATCGGACGGTCCGGATAAAAGCGCTGGATCTAACGGCCATGGGAGGAGCACTGGATTGGACGGCAGGATCTCTTCTTTGGAGTGGACGGCTGGGATCGACGCGCGAGATCGGATGGCTTCAATTTTGCGGGCTACTCCGCTGAATCGGACGGTCGAAACTTTGCCACGTCAGCACCAGTATACAAAGGATCCTACGGCACACGAAATGCCACGTCAGTAGGGAAGGTTAGTGGACAAAATTCAAGGATGAAAAATAAATATTGTGAATATTGCAAACGTCCACACCATACTGTTGAAACATGTTGGAAATTACATGGGAGACCCAATAACAAAAAGGAAAAAGAGGCATTGGTCTACCAGGTTTCTGCACAGAAAAATTATGGAACGTCTCAGCAGACTATCACCCAAGAACAATATGAAAATATTGTGCAAGCATTAAGCCAACTCAAGACTGGTGACACTGGTGCAGGATTCTCAGGTACTTTTTTTTCATGAAAAGAATTCATTATCTATTGACGCATGGATTATCGATTCAGGCGCAAGTGACCACATAGTTTGTAATGAATACCTATTTTCCCATGTCCATCGAAACACACAGTCTCCTGTTACGGTGCATCTTCCAAATGGGAACATTATGAATGTTACCAAAATTGGTACCGTACATCTTGGTCAAAATCTTGTCCTTAGAAATGTCCTATACATCCCAGATTTTGAGTTTAATCTTATTTCTGTTGCAAAAGTATGTATGGACAATTCCTGCAAAGCCATATTCAATTCCAAAAATTGTGTCTTTCAGACCCTTCGAGCCCGCGTAATGATGGGCTTGGGTAAAGAAGCACAAGGGCTTTATTTTTGGGTCAATTCTCCAGGAGATTTAGAATCATTGAATAAAAGCATTTATTGTAATGCGATCAGTTATAATAAAAATCTCCTTTTGCATCAACGATTGGGTCATAGTGCTCGATTCCCCCATCCAAAATGTCCCATATGTCCTTTAGCTAAACAAACTCGAGCATCTTTTCCTATTAGCACATCTCGAGCTCAAAATCTATTTTCGTTGATTCACATGGACATCTGGGGTCCCTATCATACCTCCCATCGTGATGGATCTCGCTATTTTCTTACAATCGTTGATGACTATAGTCGTGCCACTTGGCTATACCTCATGCAGTCCAAGAATCAGACATTTACTCATTTATCAAATTTTCTTTCCCTAATTAGGAATCAATTTGATAAATCTGTACATCGAATTCGTACAGATAATGGGCGAGAATTCTTCAGTTCTGATTGCACAAATCTGTTATCTACTCATGGGATACTTCATGAAAGTTCTTGTACTTATACTCCACAGCAAAATGGAGTTGTAGAAAGAAAACATAGACATCTCTTAGAAGTAGCTCGAGCAATTAAATACCAAGCTTCAGTCCCTGAAGAATTTTGGGGAGACTGTGTGGTCACAGCTGCCTATCTGATTAATCGCATGCCAAGTCGAATTCTTTATGAAAAAACTCCATTCGAGATGTTGTACAAAAGACAACCAGATAATAGTCATCTTAGAGTATTTGGTTGTTTATGTTATGCAACAACATTGGGTCCTCGAGATAAAATGAGCCCCCGTGCGACACAATGTGTTTTTATGGGATATCCTGCCCTTCAGAAGGGATACCTTGTCATGGAGTTTTCTACAGGGCATTTCTTCACCAGTAGAGATGTTGTTTTTCATGAAGACACGTTTCCTTTCAAAGAGAAGCTCCCTTCATCACAAGACAATTTATCAGAAAACAATCGGTTTCTTTTGTCTGATGAGGATGTGCCATTAGCTCCTGGTTTTCTAATAACACCTGTATCTCCTATGACACCGGCACCGGTGGAATCCTCAAATCCGGAGAACGTATTGCCAGCTTCAAGAGAGGAAGTCCCTCCATCTACTTCAGTAGTAGACACAACAAATATGGCTGATGAATCATCCATGGCCCCTGAGAATATGGTTGAGCTACCTCGTCGTTCTGGAAGACAGACTCGTCCACCCACATGGACTAAAGATTATATATGCTCCGTCGCAAACTCTTCAAGTACACATTATCTGTTTCATCTTATGTTTCCTTCAATCGGTTATCGGAGGAGCATATGTGTTGTATTAGTCGAATTTCGGAAGCACATGAGCCATCTTCATTCGCTGAGGCAGCAAAAGATCTCAAATGGCGAAATGCAATGGAATCCGAACTTACTGCACTCATGGAAAATCATACTTGGGATCTTGTTCCCTTGCCACCGCATCGAAAACCGATCGGATGTAAATGGGTTTACAAAATCAAGTTCAAATCGGATGGATCCATAGAACGCTACAAGGCTAGATTAGTAGCCAAAGGCTTTACTCAAAGAGAAGGCTTCGACTATCATGAGACATTCTCCGGTTGCGAAGGAAGTTACCGTTCGGTCCTTTTTATCGGTTGCAGCAATACGCAATTGGTCCTTGCATCAGATGGACGTCCACAACGCCTTCCTTCATGGAGATTTAGATGAAGAAATCTACATGGATCTTCCTCAAGGATTACGCAGACAGGGGGAGTATCGGGTATGTCGTCTTCGCAAATCCTTGTATGGGTTAAAACAGGCATCTAGACAGTGGTATGCCAAGTTCACTGCTGCACTTACCAATGTAGGTTTCCAGCATTCCAAACATGATCATGCTTTATTTACCCGAAATGAGGGAAGTTCATCAATTTATTTACTGATATATGTTGATGACATACTGGTTATGGGAAACAATGATTTTCATGTTGCAAGATTCAAGGAATATTTGCACTCAAATTTTCATATCAAGGATTTGGGGCCTCCCAAATATTTTCTTGGCATTGAAATTGCTAGGTCGATAAAGGAATTTCTCTCAGCCAAAGGAAATTTGTTTTGGAAATAATTTCTCGGTGTGATTATTAGGTTGCAAGCCAGCAGTAATTCCCATTGAACAGAATATCAAGCTGACAACACATGAGTATGATCTCAATTCTTCTTCATCAAACAAGGACCCTTTACTTAGGGATCCGTCAAGGTATCAACGACTTGTTGGAAAGTTGATATATCTTACCATGACAAGGCCTGACATATGCTATGCAGTACAAATACTCAGCCAATTCATGCATATGCCAAAGGAGTCACACATGAATGCAGCCTTGAAAGTAGTAAGATATTTGAAGGGATGCCCAGGGCTCGGTATATTCCTATCTCGTGAATGTGATATGGGGATGACAACATTTTGTGACACTGATTACGCTACCTGCCCAATGACTAGAAGATCAATCACCGGTTTTTGTGTTAAATTGGGAAAGTCATTGATTTCGTGGAAGACAAAGAAGCAATCCACCGTATCATTGTCATCAGTTGAATCAGAATATCGAGCCATGGCGAAAACTACCTGTGAAATAGTCTGGATATGAGGACTTCTCTCAGACTTAGGAATACAGGTCAGTGGACCAAGTGAATTGTTCTGTGATAATGATGCTGCACTTAAGTTAGCAGCAAACCCAGTTTTTCACGAGAGAACGAAACATATAGAAGTTGATTGTCACTTCACTCGCGACAAGATCAAAGAAGGAGTTCTTGTGACAAGGGGCATTGGAACAGCAAACCAACCTGCAGACATCTTCACCAAGCCGCTATGCCAAAGACAACACAAGTTTCTATTAAGCAAGCTAGGTGTCCTCGACATATATAGGCCACCAGCTTGAGAGGGAGTGTTGGAAGATCTTAGACTTGATTCTGGTCTTAATTGATTCTAATAGATCTTAGATTAGAATAGTAAATAGGAAACTAGGGAATTCTGATCCTTGTAATTTTATTTTGCCTATTTTACTCTTTGACTCTTACATTATAAATGTACAATGTAATGTCATACAGAAGATATACAGAGAAAATATTTTTACCAAAATTCCGTTCTCTTTTCTGTCAGCAATAGCAGATTTCTGAGCTCTATGAAGCCAAACGATATGGGACAAATAGAAATGTTACTGCAAACGGAAACGGGTGCGAACGATTATGATTTATCTCGTCGATCTCAGCACCAACTTTCTTGGGATAGCCAAAATCAAGAAAGCAAGTTTCGGAGAACTTCGCCTGTGTCTTGAAAGGGTGAGCGAAAAGCATATGCTCTGTGACTTTTCCATTGATACTTTGGGTCCTTCTACAGATTTGACTTTTTGCAATGGGGTAGCTCACACGTCGGTCAGTGATTGACTCGATCTCGTGCGAACTCAATAATAATTTGTAATATATGCAATGAAGTGACGAGCCCTCTAAAATTTTATTGATTTCATTCTATTAATTTTTTGTAATAATGAACATCCCAACATTATTAAATTGGTGCTGAGATCGACGAGATGGCCGTTATATGCTCTCTGACTTTTCCACTGATACTTTGGGTCCTTCTACATATTTGACTTTTTGCAATGGGGTAGCTCACACGTCGGTCAGTGATTGACTCGATCTCGTGCGAACTCAATAATGACTTGTAATATATGCAATGAAGTGACCAGCCCTCTAAAATTTTATTGATTTCATTCTATTAATTTTTTGTAATAATGAACATCCCAACATTATTAAATTGGTATATGCTGAACATACCTTTGTAGCTAGAAGGCCGTTATGGGTGGATCTTATTCAGAGGAGTGTTTTATGCTAGGATGTGGCTTGGTTAGTGGCGAGTGATTTCAATGCTATCGGGGATTCCTCTGATTGGATTGGTAGCTCTGACACTTGGCTTCCTTGCTTTGATGATTTCAATCATTGCTTAATTCAATCTAAGTTAGAGGATCTGAGGTATGTTGGCTTTCGCTTTACTTGATCTACTTCCTCCGGGGTTAATCGCAAGGCTAGGAAGATTGATCGAGTGTTTGTGAATGCTAAATGGAGCCATGAGTTCTCTTATTCAAAAGCGTTTTTTCTTGCATCTGGCATTTCTGACCACACTCCTATGGTGGTTAGAGTGATGCAGCATGTGTTCTCAAGGAAACCTTTTAAGTTATTTGATTTCTGGACGAAGCACCCATCCTTCCATAGCATTGTCTCACAAGTTTGGGAGAGCCCGGGTGAAGGGGTTCCTATGTACAGACTAGTGAGTAAGCTGAAGGCCCTTAAAAGCCGTTTGAAGCAACTCAACAAAGAATCTTTCTCTAACATCTCTGAGGGGGTTACTGCTACGAGGGATGCTCTTAGTTTCGCCCAAGTTGGCCTTCAGTGGGATCTGACTAGTGAGCTTCTTGCAGATTTGGAGAAGACTCATCGGAGGACTTTTCTGGAGTTGAGGAATCAAGAGGAGTCCTTCTTCAGGCAGAAATCCAAGATCAAGTGGCTTAAGGAAAGTGACCGGAATACCAAATTCTTTCACCATTCCGTTATTCAGAGACAGCTGAGGAATATGATTCTTTCTGTTATGAATTCTTCTAGTGTTATTATCTCGGATCCGAGCTTGGTCTAGCATATATTCGTCTCCCATTTTCAGGAGCTATTGGCATCGCACCCCCTGTCTTTCAGCCCCTCCTTGCTGGATATTCGGGAGGTCATACGGTGCCCTCTTAGCGAGGAACAAGTCAATTTTTTCTCTCGTCCTTTCTCTGATACGAAGATTCAGGAAAATTTGTTCTCCCTTGCTCGAGGGAAGGCTCCAGGGCCAAATGGTTTTGGTGTCGAGTTCTTCAAGCATAATTGGGAGATGGTATGGCTGTTGGTCATTGAAGCAGTCAAGGATTTCCTTACCACGGGGAAACTTCTTAAGGAGATCAACAACACCAACCTAGTGTTGATCCCGAAGGTTCCTAATGCTACGTCTATCAATGATTACAGGCCTATTGCCTGTTCTAATACTATTTACAAATGCATTACTAAGGTTTTAGCTAACCGAATTGATGTAGTCCTTACTGATATTATCAGCCCTTAGCAAAATGCTTTCGTCAAAGGCAGACGGATTAGAGACAACATTCTTCTTGCCCAGGAGTTATTTGCTAGTTTCCATCTTGACCCATACATGCCCAAGTGTGCAGTCAAGGTGGACTTTCAGAAAGCGTATGACACGGTAGACTGGGACTTTCGGGAGCTGATTCTTCGTGCTTTTGACTTCCCAGATCATTTTGTTATAATCATTATGGTATGTGTTCACAATCCTAAGTTTTCAATTTCTTTAAATGGAGAACTTCATGGGTTTGTCCTTAGTAGCTATGGCCTTCACCAAGGGGATCCGATCTCTCCTTACCTATTCACCTTAGTTATGGAGGTCTTTTCCGAGATCCTTAGTGCTCGGGCTAGGCAATCGGGTTTCAAGTTCTTCTAGAGATGCAAGGCTTTGAGTCTTTCACACCTCTTCTTTGCGGATGACATTTTCCTCTTCTGTGGAGCTGACCTGCATTCCATCTCACTCTTAAAGGATGGTTTGGACACTTTCTCTACTTGGAGTGGACTCAAGCCTAACTCCAATAGAAGTGAGATCTTTCTTGCTGGAGGGTCGGCAGACTTGCATAGGTAGATTCTCCTTACTTTTGGTTTTTTGGAGGGGACTTTGCTAGTGTGTTATCTTGGAGTCCCTATTATCTCTTCCCAGCTCGGCAAGGTGGACTTTATCTCCCTTGTTGATTGCATAACCAATAGAGTCCAGTCCTAGACTCAGCGTTTCCTCTCCTTCACTAGATGTCTTCAACTTATAAGGTCAGTTCTTCATGTAATCCAAGCTTACTAGGCTAGTGTCTTTACTATCCCCATTGCAGTGTTAGATCGTATTGAGCAAATCTTGAGACAGTTCCTCTGGAAGAGTCCTAGATTAGGAAGGGGTGGTGCCAAGATTTCCTAGGATGATGTTTGCCTTCCAAATGAGGAAAGAAGGTTAGGCATTTGCAGTCTAAGGGATTGTAATAAGGCAACGATGCTAAAACACATCTAGATCCTGTGGTGTAGGTGGATCCATTCGACCTTCCCGAAAAGGAAGTATTTCTGGGTGGTTAAGCAACCCACCTTCTACTCTTGGACATGGAAGCGAATCCTCCATCTTAAGACTGAATTTCGGCTTTCCTTTCTCTGGAGGATAAGGAGACGGCCACTCTGTTTCCTTTTGGTTCGATCACTAGCACCCGAGAGGCCCTTTCAACCTTTTATTTTCTAACTCTTTGATCTACAACTTTGGTTTACCCAAACATGCTACGGTGGCTGATCTTCCTTCGCTTGCTACTCAGACCATGCGAGCAGTGTTAGAGTCTTGGGAGCATCCCCTTCCTTTTCTTTCGCAGGTTCCGGATCGCTTTACTTGGCAAGGAAGCAATTCCCATTTATTCACGGTTGCTTCGCATGGCACCTTATCAGAAAGAAGAAGCCTTGGGTTAATTGAGCTCCCTTCATATGGAACAATACTATAGCTCCAAGATATCAGTTCAATCTTTGGTTGATTACCAAGAAACGCCTTCCTACTCAGGCCTTGCTTTATCTTATGGCAGGATTGGGGATGCGGTTTGCGCCTTTTGCAAATTAACGCTAGATTCTATTGATCATCTGTTTTTTGGATATAGCGTTACGGTTAGTATTGCTTTCTTTTGGGCTACTAGATGCAACCTTCCTTGGCGGAACGGGACTTGGGCTGACAACCTTTGTTGGGCTATGAAGTTCCTTTTCGGTAAGGGCTTCTATCACTCCATCGCCCGATTCTCTTTTGGTGCTCTTTGCCATCTTATTTGGAAATACATGAATGAGATTCTATTTAGAAACCATACCTTCACAGTTCCGGCTGTGAAGAATCACCTTATTAAAGTGGTTAAGGATAAGGCCTTGACATTCACAAATGTAGAGGACAATCCAAGAAACAGGAGGCTTCAATGTAGCTGGGGGATTGACCCCTGCATCTTCTTTTCTACTCCGGCGCTTCCGTAGCATTCCCGTTTTGAGTTGTGCTGTAGGATGGTCTGCTGTTGTGCTTCGCTTAGCTGCTATGCTTCTCTACTGGCCTTGGTCCTGCTTTTGTCTCGTCCGTTGCTGTTTATGGGCGACGACTCTTTTGTTTGGGTTTTAGGCTTAGGTTGCCATTGTTTGGCCGGCTAGTCGCCTTCTTTTGTTTTTGGTCCTTCTTGTGGATGTGGCTATCGTTGTGCTGGTTGTGCCATGTAGCTTTGCTTTGTTGGCTTTCATTTTCCTTTTCGACACCCTTCCACTCATTATGCATTTGTTCATTATGAGTGTATGTTTTGGTGCTTTTTTTTTTTTTTGTAATTATTGGTTATAGCTCAATATAATTACCTTTCACCAAAAAAAAAAAAACATTATTAAATTGTTTTAAAACTCAGTCATAATAATCTTCAATTCGAAAATTCAAAGATCACATAAAGTTCCGACGTGAGCGTGGCACATCACGCAAGATCCAGGAAGCTTCGCAATTGTCTAGAGAGGCGGAAAACCTTCCTCTTGACGTAGTAAAGAAGCAGTCAGCAAAAGAGCCACTAGCCTATATAACCTGGCAGGCGGAAAGAAAGAAACGAGAAGAAGACGAGTTGGCTGAAAAGCCGAGGTCCCTATCGGGAGACCCCAATGCGAAGGTTCCTCATGAAGAACCTGTTCAATTGAATTTTAGCTCTGGTCAAAAGTAAATAAATTTGAATGTTCTTCATGATCCAGAAACTAGGCAATGTCTTGTGTATGCTATTTTCGTTAACATGCTAAAGGAATTCTGCTGAATGCTTTGATTCTATATAGATAAAAATATGTCTGATCGCTTGTAAAGATAGAGGACCAGTTACTGAGCTAATGAGCCCATTCATGTACAATATACTGTTTTTTTTTTTTTTTTTTTTTTTTCAGATTTAATGAAAACTGCTAGAAACAAATAGTGAACTGAAATTATCTCATGTTTTGGTTATATCTTGAGCGTACTTGAAAACTCTCCAGATTTCTCTGTCTCTAAGATTATTCAAGGCCCCACCTCAAAACTTTGGATGCACTTTCTTATTTTGGAGACTAAAAATCATCTTAGAGATATTCGATAAATAATGTTCCAAGAAATAATGTTCCAAGTTTCAACCGAATGATACATGTCCAATTCACATACCTGGCATGCATTTGAAAGTATGCGTATACGCATAGCGCATTGCCACACGTCCGATTTGATTCAAGGGCGTGACGATTTAATTATTTAGTCATAAGCCTACCAAAGTAGCCAATCCTTCGTCGTCAAAGCACCATTCACATCAGAACAGACAGTTTCTTCCTCCATCAGGTTTCTTTTCTACCATCACAGTTTCGAAAGGGCATGCGAAACAAATACCATCTTTCCTCAAGCACGTTTGGTTCGACTTCCTCACAGCCGCACAAGTGAAAAAACCTGCAGCTTCATTCCACTTCCATAATCTCGATTGCTGTCAAAGCCAAACCAACAGTGTATTTGTGGTATTCAAACTACTTTTGTAACATCTGTGATAATTTGGCTGCTGCAATCCAAGTTGGGGGATCATCGTTGGCAACTCTTCTTCTTCAATTCTTGGTCTATATTTTGATATTCGGCACACAAATTCAGAGACCGATAGTGGTACAATCTACTTTGCTAATCCAAGTAAGAGCAAATGTTCCAGCAATTCTCTCTTACGATCACATGATTTTCGCTAAAAATAGCTGAATTTGTTATGGTTCATCCCACGAGAGTAAGTCCCTTGTCCCACTCATTCTCAAGAAACTCATCAGAAAAAAATAATTAGAAATGGGTAAACGGAAGTGAGAAGCTAGCTTATGTTAAATAGAATTGTGAAGTAACATCTAGAATAAAAATGTATAAGTTACACCCCTATGTGAAACACACCGCGCAAAAAGTGCATATATAGTACACGAAGTTCTCAATTGCCCTAAAAACTACACCCTTTCCTGTGGAAACTATTCTAAGCTTTCGTTTTTCACGTAAACAAAAAGCAGAATGCTTCAAAACTGAAAGATCATTCACGAGAATATGACTTCACAACTGGAGAGAGCCACATCACATGCAGGAATCCACATCTGTAAAACAAACCGAGTGAGCATTCAACCCGGAAGAAAGCCGCAAAAACAATTCATATTGTGCAACTATCAATGCAATGCTTGCACAAAGTTTCCAATTCTCATCTATGACCATGTGAACACATACAACAAACCAATGCATTTACAACCACATTTGACCAAATAAACCACTCGTTCTATATTTGGAAATTGTGCAATTTGTCAGTTATACCTCATGCTGCTGATGAGAAAGAACCAAATGCCTCTCCATACTCTACTTGTCAGGATGTCCGCGTTTAGCTTTACGGCGCACATGATTCTTATGAGCATTTCGTGCAGGTTTCTTGGCTTTTGTGCTGCAGCAATTATACAAATGGAAGCTCAATCGAAGTGTAAAAAACTAAACGACGCTTCATCTTCCAACTACAAATAGTCGACAACCAAATACAGCAATTAAGCAACCTTGTACGGGATAAATAGATGGTATGAAGCTCACCCAAACAAGGCAGAGAGAAACTTTGAGAGAATAATCATTGGCAGAGCCAACAGAGCAGATGCCTAAGCACAATTTTTTTAAGAAAATTGTTAAAAAGGGAACTCAGTATAACAATAAAAATTTGACGACGATGATAAAGAGAGCAACAACTCTATGAGAACATACCGCAAACCACACAAACTCCTTAGTTGCAAGAGGTCTTGTCAACTCATCCTTTTTCAAGGTCTCTCTAATACGGGCTTGTACCTAACCAGAAATTAGAACTAGTCATAATATGTGAGGATAGCACATATTATACCACATAGAAAAACCAGAAGCCATTGTTCAAGCAGAAGATAAAAATAAAAAATAAAATTGATCAATACAATCAAAGTCGAGGTAGGCTGAAAACTCCTGTTCTAACAAAGACAAAATCAACTCATCCAAAGAGGCTTCATCTAGAGGAATGGGAGGCAACATTCAGGATTAAAGAAGCAGATGATATCTCACAACTGGACAACTCAATCAAGAATAGCCAAAAATTTAAAGAGTTCGACAGTAAACACCTCAACCAAGTATAGAATACCGTAACAAGATCATGACCATGCAGGAGTCTAGAATGTCGTCTCTGCACATCAGTACATACACCAGTACCTGATGACGATAACCTGAAGCAGACTTTAAGAACTTCCCGTGGACACGAACTACTTCCTTTGTGTAGGGCTTCAAGGTCGACCTTAGTTTATCAACATGAGGTTTTGTCACGGTAACAATGCTATCGATATGCGGCTTGCTGAACTTCCTGACTTCCTGCAGAACAGGACCATAGCCTTGACATAGATGTTCAAAGGAGACGAAGAGACAAGGGATCTCATATCTTATCCACCTGGTAGTAGGGATCAACAACTTCCTGAACCTCAATCAAGTGTGGAGTGA
Source organism: Eucalyptus lansdowneana (assembly GCA_017140395.1). Lineage (NCBI taxonomy): Eukaryota > Viridiplantae > Streptophyta > Magnoliopsida > Myrtales > Myrtaceae > Eucalyptus > Eucalyptus lansdowneana. The sequence continues at coordinate 31,414,931 of CM029485.1, forward strand.
GAGAACTCTTAGACGACTCATAAACCTCAATGGTTTTTGTAGTCAGAGAATGCACACGCAGCTCAAGCGATGTTTTACTGTCAAGCAGTGCTCCTTCAATGCTGGAATCCACTCCTTGAGAGAAAAAAGGAATAACTATAATTTTAGACCATAGCAATGATATTAAGCATGTATGATAAGTAGATGATCCACCATACTCATTTAACTTTCAAGCATAGCTAGATCAGTGATCAGATTGACACAGCATCAACATTTCTACGAAAAATATAGCTTACATTCTTCATCGCCTCTATGTGAGGTTCAGCCCACTTTGCAGCTTGAGATTTCTTCTCCAAGGTCTAGCACGGTTTAGAAAGTAACACAGTTAAAGCAGCAGATAACAATAAAGTCAGAATGTCTGCTTGAAAGGGTGCTTGAGATTTCTTCTCCAAGGTCTAGCACAGTTTAGAAAGTAACACAGTTAAAGCAGCAGAAGACACAATAAAGTCGGAATGTCTGCTTGAAAGAAAACCATGAACCGTGGATGACCCTTTCCATTTACGATACTCACAACTCGGCAATAGTAAACGGTACCTTCTGAATAATAGTATTCATCGCAGGTTTTCCATGTTCTCTCCAGTGCAACTCAACGAAGGACTGCAATGAATGATCATCACATCACAATAACAGCTTTTACGAACAAAGATAGCACAAGAAGAACTACCTGAAATTGCATAAGATGTATAGCCAACCAATGTGGGAGCCATGCACCATGAACCTGACATAAAATAAAAAGCATCAGCTTCTAGAGAAGATGGAAAGACTAACATGATGCGGAAAAACATTGATCGTATCATACAATCATTTGCTTGCAGAATTTAGCACAAGATGTTTCTTGAATCTTCAATATCAGATCCAAAGTGGAAAATCGACAAGAGAACCTGGCAATTGAGAATAAAACGACTACGATTCAAGGCAAGGATTTAGAGAAACCAACTCTCTCTCTCTCTCTGTGACAGCCATTGGCTGCACCGTCAGACTACCTTCATTCCTCAAGAAAGTTGCTCGAGGAGAAACTCTACGTGACCAGCTTCACCTTCTGATGGGTGAACTTGTAGAGGTTTAATCCTGCGAGCGATGATGAGAGGTCATCTGAGAGTGTCGCGAGCAGGGGCTGTTCAAATCGATTAGAGAGAACCTTTGGAATGAGTTATCACCTTCTTCTTGGGCTAGCACTTACTTGGCTTCTTCTGTGGTTTTGCAGCAACTTGTGATTGTAGACCTCCATGAAAATTTCTTCATAGCCATTTGGCGAAAAATGTTTCCAACTGACTTGATCCGCAAACTACAAAGCTTGCCACATCTTGAACGTGGACACAAAGCACCTAGACTTCAAGTTTCTTGGCGTTCAAAAGGGTGCCAAATCAAGTGAGGAATGGCTATGTAACAGAACTTCAAAGGAGATCTTTTTCCTGTGACTGGACTATTGTATTTTTTGTCCTATACTAGTATGAATCACAATGAAGAAAGCGTTCACTTGTACCAGTGATTACTGGAAATGCGAAAAACTGGTGGAAAAACTGTCCGAAAACTTGAAAACGACAAATGTATCTTAAATTCGTACGGTTTTACATGTCAATGATCTATAGCATTTCACATTAACTATAATGGTAAGTTTTGCAAGATTAGCAACAAGAAATTAAACTGAACTAATTTTTTTTCCTCATTTTTCAATATTTGCAGCTAGCATCAAACAATTCATTGCTATAAAAACTAGTGTGCATGACCAATAATCATAGCCACAATCGAATAATTATTCATCATTGAATAAAAAGGCATCTCAATTGCCATGAAGGGTTGAACCTGTACGACAAATGAAAACACTCTTTTTCAGATTACAACCAAAAAGAACAAGCAGCCGAGATTCTACATCTTGGAATCCAAAGATATGGCGACTAGGAATCCTATTTTCAAAATATGAAGGAATTCTTCAACCACAGAGAGATTCAAATTATTCTTGTTAAGTCATTCTGGATCGGCATGCGCATCTGCCTCCTGTCAGTCTAAAGTAGCCTCCAAGGTCTTATAGCTGCAACCAATTTTGAAAGATCACCACAAAGCAAAAGAGATTTGACAACACAATATCGAGCTAGACAGCATCAAATGGAAATACGGAGCGCATAAACACACAGAGACCAGAAGATGAAGCAAGATTGGGGTTTGTGGAGAAGCGAGACAATCAAAGAAAGAATCGAGCTAGACAGCATCAGATTCAGATAAGTGGGTCCCTCATCGTTGCAACTCGTAATCAGATGTTATCTGTCTTTTTTTCGATGAGTAAGATTTTGTTCAGAAAAAAACATAACAGAAAGGGAGTAATCCTGTCACAAGATAAAAATACACAAGCTCAGGCATTAGGAAGCACAAGGAACTCTTATCAATAAGATGAAGTTGAAGAGCAGAGTGTGAGAATCCTGCTTGTGCCCATACTAGGCAAAGAGAGTCAATCAGCATAAACCTTAAAGCCCCAAATCGGTTCCAGTGGAGGAACAGAGAGAGACACAGGCAGATGGTGTCGTTTTCGCAACTTCAGGACACTGATAATTTCGCAACCAAAACAGTGTCCTTCCACTTTTAATTTGAGCCACGTGGAATTCATGTCGCCACCTTGTGACCTTCATTATCCATTTAAGGCATTGTGTAGGATTTTTAATGGGTTCATTGACCAAACTGTGACGGATGGTAAATGTGTCATACAAATATAGACATGGTATTTTTGTTGAAAAAAAAAAAAGAACAGAGGTATATATTGGGATTTTTGTGGCTTGTTCCCTAAAAAATATTTGGTCTATGCTGCGACATTCAACTTATTTGTGCCATCAAAACATGCAAGGTTTCCTCTTTGAGTTATAAAAGCCACCTAAATGCTTATAGGGTATGGAGTGCTCTCAGTAAGTAAAATATGATGGCAAATACCCTCCTTAAGGAGAAAAAAAATTCGTAGCGTAAGAATTTGGGAAGAGCTCGTAAACATTGGGAACGCGATTGTACCTCATATGCTCATATGCTTCAGGTACAAAAAGGCATGCACTCCGATGTTTGTCGAGTCCGTGCTGTGCACACATCATTTTCCCATAAGTAACAGCCAAATTGTACCCATAATCCTTACTAATCTTCCATTCTAGCAGATCTTCCGAAAGTGCACGCTCAGAAAGATCCTCTATCGATGAACCAAACACATATAGTTCCGATAGGTTCTTCAAATATGAGATCTCAAGTGTGGTCAGCAATGGGCATCTTCCAATATGAAGCTTTGTGACAGTCGAGGGAATTTGCGAAATGCGTTCCAAAGCACGGCAATTGAAAAGCTGGAGAGTCTTCAAGTAAGGAAGTGCACCAAACTCAAGAGATAGGTTAGTAATGTTTGGGTGACCCAACGTCAAGACTTCCAGTTTGGATAATTTCCCAATCCACCGAGGCATGGGAACCTGCACCAACTCAGATTGGCTAGAGATCGCAGGCACCATGATGATGAACAACAGTAGCTTCAGATTGATCAAGTTGGAAAGATCAGGATCGACTATTAGTGCATTAAATATGATTGCCAGAGAAGTTAAGCTTTCTGGAAGCTTTGGCAGGGCTGGTACAACTGATTTTTTTAACAAGAATAACTTCAATGCTTTTAGATTCTCCAGACTTTCCATAGAGTCAGGTAACTCGATGAGTCCTGAATTGGATAGATCTAACTCAGTCAATGATCGTAATTCCTTAATGGAGGATGGAAGTCTCTGCATAAGGAGCACCTTTCAATGATAAGCTTTCAAGATTTGTCAGCGCTCCAATGGAGTCGGGTAGGTGAGTAATGAGCGTGTCGTTCAATGAAAGCTTCAACAGCGAAGTTAGACAATTGAGTGAGTCCCCTGCTTTTGATGACGGTGAAATATGAACATGGGGACTCTCCATGTTCTCGATACCCCACCAATCAGGAAGTCTTTCTATAGAGTTTATCAAGGATAAGTTCTGTCAGAGCAGGCAATGTACCCAGCTCTTTTGGCAAATGGATGAGACTACGACAATTATTCAAGTTCAAGTACTCCAAGTGCTTCAATTGGCCAATTGACGAGTCGATTTCAGCCAATTTATGACAATCTTCAAGAATCAATCTCTCCAATGTCAGGAGTCCAGAGAAATCGGGAGTCTTGGACAAACGCTTACATCCGAAAGGTTAAGAACTTTTAATTTCTTGGCTCTCTGTAATACCAACAAAACAAATGTCAGTAAATCTGTTAAATCAAGAGAATGTCCACACTGATAAAGAAGACTTCTCTAGAGCTAAGGGTACCTTAATATGTCTCCATCCGTCCCAATCATGAGTTAATTTACTTCCTGAAAAATCAAGAATGACCAAATTACTCAATGAAAACTTGCTTAACTTAAGTATCCGCGAGGAAAATTATGCCAAGAGAGCCATCTTAAATTGGGAAGGAGTTGGTTCTCGCTCAGTGAAAAATCTGTACGCGAAGTGATGAAGGGCATGTTATGCCAAAGGAGTGTAGCTTGGGAGAAAAAACTGGTCAACTCTCTCATAAGAGAGGCGTTTGCTATCCACCTGTAGGAACCTTAATTTTGGCAGCGCTGCAAATCCTGCAAGAGTGAAACGATACTCGTGACCAATCCTTAAACTGCAAACAGAGGGCTTCGAGCTTTGCATTTCTCTAAATGAGCAAACAAAAAAATTATTAAAAGAAGGATGCGGTTAGATAATTAAGAGAACAATCTAGGTCATCTTTGAATTTGAGGTAAAGTTCATATTTATCTAAAGATACTTGAGTTCACTCTCATCATTCTTATAGACCAATTTGGAGAGGATCGACATAGGTTTTGAAATTTGAAATTTAACAATTTAAGAAATGTTCTATAATGTGTGGAAATTTTTAAATTGTATATGTGGAGTTAATTGTGATTGTTGTCGCTGAGAGGGAAAGTGCCCCTGACTACTAAAATGTGAATTCTCGTGCAAAAGGAAATTAGATCCAGGATTTACCTTCTCTCTTAGTAGCATCTCCAATGCGTCATTGTGATTCCACAGCCTACTTTGCTTATCTAATTCGCCCCCACTTTCTTGAGAAACAATTTCTCTACCGAGATCTTTGAGTTGATCATGCATCCACAGCTTATTATCTTCTCCAATTTTAATCAATGACATCAACTGAAGAACTTCAAGACTTTGTATTGGGCATAAACCACAATCTCTCCACATGTATATTACTGTATTCTTATCATATTCATGGAAAAGACAAGCTATATCAAGAAATATTTGTCTCTGATCGGAATCTAATTCTTCATAACTTATCATCAACTTACTTCCAATCCCCTCAATGTGACCTTTTTTCCACTTCACCAAGTAATCATCCCACATTTCTTTTCTTTGTCCACATATTGATAAAGTCGAACCCATAACCTCTAGAGTCAAAGGAAGACCTTCGGCTATCTTCACAATTTCTCTAGATTGTTCCATCTTCTCAATTGGAGGGTGATCACTTCTGAAAACATGCATGCTAAATAGCTGAAGGGATCTTTCAGGATCCAAACCACCAACTAAGTAAGTCAATTTCACTCCAAATTCACGTAGAACATTCACCTTTCTAGTTGTTATAAGTATCCGACTTCCCAAACCAAAGCAACTTCGCCTCCCCAAAAGTGCAGTTAATTGATCCTTTTCATCAACATCATCGAGAAGAATTAGAACTTTTTTACTGGAAAATCTCTCTTCTATAGCCATTATTCCCTCATCCTTGGAATTTATACCTGGATGTGCCTTTTTAGAGAGGTTTGAGATTAGTTGAGTCTGCACAAACACAATTCCTTTTGAATGTGAAGTTTCTCTAACATCGGCTAGGAAACAACAGTCAGCAAAGTCCCGAGAAAATTTGTTGTAAACTACTTTGGCAAGAGTAGTTTTTCCAATACCACCCATTCCGTGGATTCCCACAATCTTTACATCATCGGTGTTGGTGCCTAGCATTCCCTCAACTTCTTTCACAGAATCGTCAACACCAACCAAGAAATCACTAACCACCAAATACGCTTTCTTCAGCTCACTTAAAACCTTGGTAACCACCTCTTTAACTAGTTGTCCTTCGTGCCTAATGAAAAAATGACGAGAAGGCAAAGTAGAAAATGTTAGCTGAAACCTACGACAATAGGAATTGATAGTAGTATGTGGAAGCCAAAGGATGCAACAAGAGGTGCACCTGCAACTGCAAATGGAACAGACCACATTGCATTGATCTGAAAGAATAAATTTATGGACATGCTAGGCAGATGCTCCAAGTTGTGCAGCATTCGAACAGTTACGCAACCATCAAAGTACAGTAGGTGATCGCTATATCTTGCTAATTAGAAGAAGAGAGGCTGAATATATTTACCGTATATCTGATGCGATAACAAGCTCCTCCTTCTCAAAATAGCTTTACCATTAGCATATAGAACACGTCTTAAGTGTTATGAATAATATATAAGAGAACCCTTAACTTTCAGCATACAACATAAGTTAATTTCGACCAACATTAATATGCACTCGCATTACATAAATACAAGAAAAATTTCATACTTTACGTCATAAATATTTAACTGTCACATTAGACTGTTGACACACTACTCAAACAAAGGGAACCATCGTAGCCACAACTTTTCCATGTCAAAAGAAAAAAGGAAACTTTCAACGGAAAATTCTTCGTACTTGAATTTCATGGTATCCTGTATCATGGCGTCAATCAAGGGTGGAAGATAATAAGTACCTGTTAGCCACGTTTTCTATGTCCCATCCCTTTAACCGTCCAACCTCATTGAGAGCAGCTCTCCACTTGCGGATGCTCTCATCGTCCACTCGCTTCTTGTTTTCATGCACGAGCAAGGCCTCACCGTAACCTCCGGTTTGGTATCTAACCTCAGATGGTTCGACATAGTAGAAAATGGGCATGATTACCTGTCCCTTCCTTTTCCGACACTCCACCATCTGGGCCAACTCTTTCAGACACCACTTACTGGAAGCATAACTTTTAGAAAAGATGGGTATGGAGATCTTTGACTGCTCAATGGCTCCAAGTAGATCCGGGCCGATCTCTTCACCTACACGGAGATCTCCGTCGTCTCTGTACGTACGGACTCCTGCATCTGTAAGACGTATATAGAGATGATCCGTGAAGCCCGTGCGCGTGTCCGGTCCTCTGAAGCTCAAGAAAACTTCATAGTCGCACCCTTCCATCTCGACCAGTCGCTGAGAAAATGAAGCACCAAAGTCGCCCTGCTTCAGCAATAGCAGATTTCTGAGCTCTATGAAGCCAAACGATATGGGACAAGTAGAAATGTTACCGCAAACTGAAACGGGTGCGAACGATTATGATTTATCTCGTTGATCTCAGCACCAACTTTCTCAGGATAGCCAAAATCAAGGAAGCAAGTTTCGGAGAACTTCGCCTGTGTCTTGAAAGGGTGAGCAAAAAAGCAATTCTCTCTGACTTTTCGTATTGATACTTTGGGTCCTTCTACAGATTTGACATTTTTATTTTTTGCAATGGGGTAAAGCTCATACGTCGGTCAGTGATTGACTCGATCTCGTGCAAACTCAATAATAATTTGTAATATATGCAATGAAGTGACGAGCCCTCTAAAATTTTATTGATTTCATTCTATTAATTTTTTGTAATAATGAACATCCCAACATTATTAAATTGTTTCAAAAACTCAGTCATAATAATCTTCAATTCGAAAATTCAAAGATCACATAAAGTTCCGACGTGAGCGTGGCACATCACGCAAGATCCAGGAAGCTTCGCAATTGTCTAGAGAGAGAAAGCCTTCCTCTTGACGTAGCAAAGAAGCAGTCAGCAAAAGAGCCACTAGCCTATATAACCTGGCGGGCGGAAAGAAAGAAACGAGAAGAAGACGAGTTGGCTGACAAGCCGAGGTCCCAATTGGGGAACCCCAATGCGAAGGTTCCTCATGAAGAACCAGTTCGATTGAATTTTAGCTCTGGTCAAAAGTCAATAAATTTGAATGTTCTTCATGATCCAGAAACTAGGCAAAGTCTTGTGTATACTATTTTCGTTAACATGCTAAAGGAATTCTGCTGAATGCTTTGATTCTATATAGATAAAAATGTATGTCTGATCGCTTGTAAAGATAGAGGACCACTTACTGAGCTAATGAGCCCATTCATGTACAATATACTGTTTTTTTTTTTTTTTTTCAGATTTAATGAAAACTGCTAGGAATAAATAGTGAACTGAAATTATCTCATGTTTGGTTATATCTTGAGCATACTTGAAAACTCTCCAGATTTTTATGTCTCTAAGATTATTCAAGGCAAGTATTTATCGATGTTATTCATGTCCCACGTCCAAACTTTGGATGCACTTTATTATTTTGGAGAACAGACCAGAAATCATATTAAATAATGTTCCAAGTTTCAACAGAATGATACGACTGACATGTCCAATTCACTTACTTGGCATGCATTTGAAAGTACGCATATACGAATAGCGCATTGCCACGCGTCCGATCCGATTCAATGGCGTGACTATTTAGTTATTTAGTCATAAGCCTACCAAAGTAGCCAATCCTTCGTCGTCAAAGCACCATTCACATCAGAACACAGTTTCTCCCTCCATCAGGTTTCTTTTTTACCATCACAGTTTCGAAAGGGCATGCGAAACAAATATCATCTTTCCTCAAGCATGTTTGGTACGACTTCCTCACAGCCGCACAAGTGAAAAAATCTGCAGCTTCATTTCACTTCCATAATCTCGATTGCTGTCAAAGCCAAACCAACAATATACTTGTGGTGTTCAAACTACTTTTGTAACATCTGTGATAATTTGGCTGCTGCAATCCAAGTTGGGGAATCATCGTTGGCAACTCTTTTCTTCCTCAATCCTTGGTCTATATTTTGATATCCGGCACATAAATTCAGAGACCGATTGTGGTACAATCTACTTTGCTAGTCCAAGTAAGCAAATGTTCCAGCAATTCTCTCTTACGATTGCATGATTTTCGCCAAAAATAGCTCATGATTTTCACTAAAAATAGCTGAATTTGTTATGGTTCATCTTAGACCAACGAGAGTAAGTCCTTGTCCCACTCATTCTCAAGAAACTATCAGAAAAAAAATCATTAGAAATGGGTAAACGGAAGTGAGAAGCTAGCTTATGTTAAATAGAATTGTCAAGTAACATCTAGAAGAAAAAAAATGTATAAGTTACACCCCCCATGTGAAACACACCGCGCAAAAAGTGCATATATAGTACACGAAGTTCTCAATTGCCCTAAAAACTACACCCTTTCCTGTGGAAACTACTCTAAGCTTTCGTTTTTCACGTAAACAAAAAGCAGAATGCTTCAAAACTGAAAGATCATTCACGAGAATATGACTTCACAACTGGAGAGAGCCACATCACATGCAGGAATCCACATCTGTAAAACAAACTGAGTGAGCATTCACCCCAGAAGAAAGCCGCAAATACAATTCTTATTGTGCAACTATCGATGCAATGCTTGCACAAAGTTCCAATTCTCATCTATGACCATGTCAACATACAACGAACCGATGCATTTACAACCACATTTGACCAAATAAACCACTCGTGCTATATTTGGAAATTGTGCAATTTGTCAGTAATACCTCATGCTGCTGATGAAGAAAGAACCAAATGCCTCTCCATACTCTACTTGTCAGGATGTCCGCGTTTAGCTTTACGGCGCGCATGATTCTTATGAGCATTTCGTGCAGGTTTCTTGGTTTTTGTGCTGCAGCAATTATACAAATGGAAGCTCAATCGAAGTGTAGAAAACTAAACAACACTTCATCTTCCAACTACAAATAGTCGACAACCAAATAAAGCAATTAAGCAACCTTGTACGGGATAAATAGATGGTATGAAGCTCACCCAAACAAGGCAGAGAGAAACTTCGAGAGAATAATGATTGGCAGAGCCAACAGAGCAGATGCCTAAGCACATTTTTTTAAGAAAAATGTTAAAAAGGGAACTCAGTATAACAATAAAAATTTGATGACGATGATTAAGAGAGCAACAACTCTATGAGAACATACCGCAAACCACACAAACTCCTTAGTTGCAAGAGGTCTTGTCAACTCATCCTTTTTCAAGGTCTCTCTAATACGGGCTTGTACCTAACCAGAAATTAGAACTAGTCATAATATGTGAGGATAGCACATATTATACAACATAGAAAAACCAGAAGCCATTGTTCAAGCAGAAGATAAAAATAAAAAATAAAATTGATCAATACAATCAAAGTCGAGGTAGGCTGAAAACTCCTGTCCTAACAAAGACAAAACCAACTCATCCAAAGAGGCTTTCATCTAGAGGAATGGGAGGCAACATTCAGGATTAAAGAAGCAGATAATATCTCACAACTGGACAACTCAATCAAGAATAGCCAAAAATTTAAAGAGTTCGACAGTAAACACCTCAACCAAGTATAGAATACCATATCAAGATCATGACCATACAGGAGACTAGAATGTCGTTTCTGCACATCAGTACATACACCAGTACCTGATGATGATAACTTGAAGCAGACTTTAAGAAATTCCCGTAGACACGAACTACTTCCTTTGTGTAGGGCTTCAAGGTCAACCTTAGTTTATCAACATGAGGTTTTGTCACGGTAACAATGTTATCGATATGCGGCTTGCTGAACTTCTTGACTTCCTGCAGAACAGGACCATAGCCTTAACATAGATGTTCAAAGGAGATGTAGAGACAAGGAATCTCATATCTTATCCACCTGGTAGTAGGGATCGACAACTTCCTGAACCTTAATCAAGTGTGGAGTGAGAGCACTCTTAGATGACTCATAAACCTCAAGGGTTTTTGTAGTCAGAGAATGCACATGCGGCTCAAGAGATGTTTTTACTGTCAAGCAGTGCTCCTTCAATGCTGGAATCCACTCCTTGAGTGAAAAAAAGGAATAACTATAATTTTAGACCATAGCAATGATATTAAGCATGTATGATAAGTAGATGATCCACCATACTCATTTAACTTTCAAGCATAGCTAGATCAGTGATCAGATTGACACAGCATCAACATTTCTACGAAAAATATTGCTTACCTTCTTCATCATCTCTATGTGAGGTTCAGCCCACTTTGCAGCTTGAGATTTCTTCTCCAAGGTCTAGCACAGTTTAGAAAGTAACACAGTTAAAGCAGCAGAAGACAATAAAGTCAGAATGTCTGCTTGAAAGAGTGCTTGAGATTTCTTCTCCAAGGTCTAGCACGGTTTAGAAAGTAACATAGTTAAAGCAGCAGAAGACACAATAAAGTCGGAATGTCTACTTAAAAGAGTACCATGAACCGTGGATGACCCTTTTCATTTACAATACTCACAACTTGGCAATAGTAAACGGTACCTTCTGAATAATAGTATTCATCGCAGGTTTTCCATGTTCTCTCCAGTGCGACTCAACGAAGGACTGCAATGAATGATCATCACATCACAATAACAGCTTTTACGAACAAAGATAGCACAAGAAGAACTACCTGAAATTGCGTAAGATGTGTAGCCAACCAATGTGGGAGCCATGCACCATGAACCTGAGATAAAATAAAAAGCATCAGCTTCTAGAGAAGATGGAAAGACTAACATAATGCGGAAAAACATTGATCATATCATATAATCATTTGCTTGTGCAATTTAGCACAAGATGTTTCTTGAATCTTCAAAATCATGTTTCCAAGAATAACCAAGTACCATCTATTACATAGGCTCTTAGGCACATCATATAATGTGAACAGCAGTGAGAGATTGTGATTGGGAATCTTTTTCAAAGTAAATCAATTTCATATTATCTTTTCCTAGTCTCTTTTTCAGAGTAAACTGAAGTTCAATATTATCTTTTCCTAGTCTGTTATAGAAATATTTTTCAATGACAAAAATTTTCAGACAAGCAAGGGAAATCACCATTGTGCTACTTAGTAATGGAAATTTTTTGAAAACAATCTCATTGTCAAGATCAATTCTGTAAAGAGTATCTAAAAGGGGTCTGTCAAATAACAAAAACACTGCCTTCTATTTCTGAATAAAGAAGATACTGTTTTAAGAGTTAATAACAGTTCAGGTCTTGTACCTCTGTTAGCTCCTTATGCTTTGAAGCAGCTTCAATCTTTGCCTTCAATAGTTCCTCCTGATTAGCCAAAAAAGATATCACAGGAGGGTCATCCCAGAGTTTCAATTACATTAAGCGGGGCATGCAGATATACATACCTCAGCCACTTTAAGAGCTCGTTCAGTTTTACGTATCTTTGACTTCTGCTCATCATTGATCTTTTAGAGCTGGCAAGGAAGTTTATAAACTGATGTTAGCACACACCTACCAAACAGCATGAAGCTTGACTTTGCCAGCACTGCAGAGCAACAACTCATTCTATATCTAGATATGCACAAAAGTATGCTTGAATACATCTTTCCAATTCATGGACAAAATCAACTGTATAGTTTGTATGACACCTAGAATCAAAACAAACACTTCAAGAGATTGTCTTGAGTCACGTAACCAAAGAAACATGATATGAATCTTTGTGCTGATCAGTTTCAAGCAGCCAAGCAGCATTGATTCAGACACCAAAGACTCATCTCATGCACATGAATTGCCATTCAACTAAATCCATCTTGCAGGGCAATGTTTAAAGGAAAATCAATTGAGTCACATCTATAAATGCATCACTTTTGGAGAGTCCCCCTAAAATCGAAAAAAAGCAAATGGTACACAGCTCATGTCACAATGTTCAATACATCATTGAGGTGCTTTCATATTTTTGAGTGGGAAATGCAGCAAGTGGTTGCCTGACATTATGACCACAAGCAGTATCACCTGTTTACTTCTTTTTGTTAATCATTAGCTATTCTCATATAAACAAATCTAATGTTCATATATTCTACAATGAATCATAACTATATTTGTTGTGTACATTTTTTTCCACCTTCTAAAAATGCATGCTAATTATGAAAACCATATAATTCTAAATGGCTCAAAAGGTAAATCACCTTTGGAAGGACAATTTTCTGTCCATTTTTCTATGAGTCTATTATCTAATATGTGCAATTGGAAAAGCATCAAAGCAAGTAAGTTTGGTGAGACAGTGGTTTCAATAACCACCCTAAATAACCTATGGGTACATAAGAAATGTATGGAATCGATTCTTTTTAATGAATAGATCCGATCGCAACTTCGAATATGGAATTCAAAGGGATCAAATAGGAAATGATACTTTGAATCATAGAACGATAATGAAATATACGATCCACCAACATTTATCGAATTTGAAAAAGAGTAAGAAGAATGGAGGTTATGCACAATGCCTAAGCCAAATGGACAAACTGTTTCCACGACTCTAAAATAAACAGAATAAAGTAACAGTATCATCCTTCGCTAATCCATCTTCACTTTAGAAAACAAAGTATACGTACCAACTAAAAACCTTACAAAACGCCAAATGCACATATGCAATGCACATTTCTAGTCTTTTCTTCAATATAAGAGATGAATTTTATAGTCTAACAATCATGCAGTGTACCTAAAAGGTATATGTTATAAATTATTATAGAAATAGTCCACAATAAAGAGATCGACATGTTATAGAAAAAGATAATTTGGACATTAATCGCGTGAAGCGCATTGATAGAGCCAAATTAACTGAGATTAAATCCATATATGGGAACATCTCCAAATAGGAATGTTTCAACCCGTGCATTCCATGGGTGTTTCACTCATTTCTTTAGAAGTTTGACAAAAGTGCTGTGTGTGAATCAGCACTTCAGCATCACATCCAGGAAAGCTACACTAGAAAAACTAAATTATCCTAAACACGGTTTTTGCATGATAACGAAGTTGTAAATTCATCAGGATGCTATATTAAGGTGGCCACTGGCAGAGGAAAAATGTGAATCCTTCCAATAAGACGAGCTAGAACGGTGGGTTAACTGTGAAGTTTCATGTCCAGCAAACACAGATAGTGAAAAACCCGTGACATCATCTGTCAGGAGCTTTCCATGAGGCATCCATAGACGGTTCTATTCATTACAGTAGTGAAGTTAATTATAAGCTGTATTCCAGACCCTATACTATCACAAGATTTATCTCACATACATGTTGCTCCAACAAACCAGAGACAAGCATTAATTGAGAACAAACGAAATGTACAATGCAACTAGGAAACAACAGACATAGATTAAAAGAAGAGAACCACAAGAGCATGAGACTTTGTTGGGAATCCCATCATTGGAAACTTACATTTTCCAGTTTTGCATTTAGTTCATTCATCCTCTTCTCAGCTTTACTCTCACGGGACTCCAAAACTTCCTTTTCCTTCAGCTGCGATTGTACATCTGTTTTAAGCTTGTCCACCTGCATAAATAAGCATTCCAGCATTATTTCACAAAACTTCTGAACTTCTAGAGTTTCCATATCTTTGGTCCATTTCCAACCTGTTTCTCCAATTCAGTGGCCCGAGCATGAGCCTTCTCTATCTCAGCTGCAGCATCTAGTTTCCCCTTTTTCTACGAAGCAGAAAACCAATATCGTCAAAGCAAATTCTAAGACTTAAAACAAAAGCAACATCAAAACAACAGAAGATTGCGTGAGAAATACCTGCAGAGACGATACCTCACTCTGTAACGATGCAACTTTATCCAATTTCTCCTTTATGATCTTTTCCTTTTCTGCTAAGATCTTGTCCTTGGTTTGCAGCTCTCTAGTTTTCTCATTAAGAAAGGAATCTTCGCACCGATAAACAGATGTAAGAGGCGTTAGACATTAAGCAAATCACATAGCAGTCACTGTAAGACAATCTCATGCACAAAAAGCAGATTCAAAAAAAGCCAAACTTTTCCACGTCCTAAGGAAGTCAGTAGCCATTCCACAAGAATGATTACGAAGCACTTCGATACAAATCGAATCCACCCAAACTCCGCAAACGCAATGCACATTGTACGGATGCCAATCCCTTTCCTTTCACTCCAAGATTTGACGAGCCCAAAAAGAGACACCGCCCGCGCAACCAAAACAACACCCGGCGACCCAAAGCACGAACTTCACTAGCACAACTCTCGCGTGCCGACCTGCATTACACAAATCCGACCGAACGAACATTCGACAACCACGACGACCCTCACCCGCACTCACTAAGTAAAAATTTATATTAATTTTTTTAATATGAATTTTCCACTCACTTTTTACTATGTCATCACTTGAATGGATTTGGAGAATAGCATTTAGGCATAAACAACGGGTTGCGATACTCGAATTTCACAACCACCTGACTCTTAGAGCGCAATTCTTGCAAAAGATAGGTTTAGCCCACACCATCTAAATTAATCCAAGCCCAAATTCACTAAGAAGGGCCCTCGCTATAATATTTTTCTCTTCCACACGCCCGGATGGCGTTCTCTCCTGAGTAACAGCAGCCACTCAGAAACTTCAACATCCCATATCAATTTCAGAATAAAACGAATTTCACAATAGCACCCTTATTATCTCATCTTAAACCAAGGATAACATAATTCATCATGAAGCATTATTTAAACACCGAACCTACACCAATGGACAAGGCCCATCACCATTGCCGCTCGCTGGGCCGGACGGTAGAAGTGGCTGGCCGGGTGAGACGAAGGTAAGGGAGTTTGTGAGCGTCCGAGAGCGTGGTTCTCAACGGGAAAAGAGTGATCTTTGAGTCCCCCGTGCTCATCGAAACTTGCCTGAACGATGAAGCCGTTGCTGGATATACATAAAATGGGAATAAGGCAGTGTTATAACTGGACAAAGATCGAAAACCAGAGAAGGCAGAGAGAGCTTCGGTTTTGCTTCTGGAACTGCAGGAAACCCAGCCTATTTTCCTTTTACAGCAAACTGGGAACCTCCATTACCGGACCGACGCCTCTGCCGCTGCTTTAACAGTCAGCGGACGCCGTTTGAAAACCTCCATCTCCACTGAACAAGACCTCGCCGGTCACCAGAACGCCACCAGCAGCCATCGACTCCCTTCGAGAGATACACTCGAGCGTTCTTGGAGAAGCAACGAACGCGGCCGCAGCTCAGGTTTTCTCGCCAGAATCACCATTCGGGGCTTGACAGCAAGGTGGTCTAAAGCGACGTTGGAGGGTCGAAGATCGGACAAGGAACTTCAAGAAGTATCGTCGATGAAGATTCTTGGGATGAGGCCGAGGAACCTTAAATCTCTTGATCAGAGAAACAGGGTTGAACCAAACATAACGAGAGGCTCGTCAGGGACAGAGAGATGTCGACCAGCGGTAGCACTGATGTTGGGAAGCAAAAGAGTCTCGTTCAACGTAGCTCAAAGAGAGATCCGATTTTCCAAAGAAACTCCTATCCTCCTTCGCTTAACGCTTCAGACGGAGCCAAACAAGAGCTATGCGGGAGTGGCTTCCGGCGAGGGTTTGTGTCAATGTACGAACGACGGTGTTAGGAGATAACTGGACAAGAATGGCTTATAGGAAGAAAGATGGTCGTTCCAGGGAGAAACGCTCGAAATGAGAATGGATTCCGTAGTCTCCGCCCTCCGTGAACGCTACCACCGCCGAAGATCTCGCGAACACAGTCGCTTCTCTCCCTCTCGCACGACACCCTCTCCCTCAAGCTCCCTCGCTTCCTCCGGAGTCCTCTCTCTCGAGCCCGCCTCTATCGCTCTCTCTCTCTCTCTCTCTGGCTCGCTCTCCACCAGCTTTCTCCTCCTTCTCTTCCTCTCGTTTCTCCTTCTATTTTTTCGTTCCCCCCCCCCCCCCCCTGTTCTCCCCGGTTCTCTTTCTATTCTGCCCCCGTGTTGCCTGTTCTCTCCCCCCTCTTCTCCTCCTTTCCTCCTGTCCTCCCTTTTCCTCCCGCAGGTTTATCTCCTGCTTTGTCTTTTCTACTGCAGGTTCCGCTGCTCCAGCTCCTGCTGCTCCTATCTTCTGCCCCTGCTATCCCGTCTTTTCTCCCTTCTCGCTCTTCTTTTGTGCAAGTTTTTGGGCGCGAAGATGGCTGGAGGAGGGGAGAAGGCTGGGGCGCGCCGAGCACGAGGGAAAAGAAAGGGTGCTGGGCCGGGCCAAGGCCGGATCCGGCCCGACCCGGCCCCTAAGCTTCTTCTTTTTTTTTTTTTTGTTTGTTTTTTTTTTTGTTTAAAAATAAGTGTCAACATCAGTATAAACATATCCCGACCACAACTGTCGTTCTTCTAACCAAAAAAATATGATAGTAAATTATGGTGAAAAAAAGAATAAATGTTTCACCAGAAAAGAAAAAAGAAAATGAAGGAGAAAGCAGATTAGCTATTACAAATTTTGGAGGAAAAGTACCAAAAAATTCATAAACTTATTATATTAGTGTCAATTTAGTTTTAAGTCCTTTAATTAGACTAATTTAGTCATAAACATTTTGCATTTATGCCGTTTGTATATGCTAGTGGCCCCATTCATGGACGTTATGACGTTTTCCAGATTTAGTGGAAAGTGCTGAGGATGGATAGTAATCTTGATTTATCTCATGTTTGGTGATACTTTGAGCGTATTCGAATATTACCTAGATTTCTTCATCTTTACGATTACTTAAGGAGAAAATTTGTTGATTTTATTTATGCTGGATGTGGTGTTGGTTTCTTTTTATTTTGGAGACAAGATATCATATTAGAGATCTTGATTACTAATGTTTGATTATTTCAATTTAAAGATATAACCGAGATATATAGTTTAATTGCCTCGCATGTGTATGATAATATAAATATACACATGAGCATTGCCCACATCCGATTCGATTGGAGGGCATGACAATTTAGTGGTTTCATTATCAGCCTCCAAGAGTGCTCGAGCACAACGACCCCACTAGGTGGCTAACTTTTTCTGTCTTCGACACATTCAAAAAAGAACCTTCTTCTTGCGTTAGGTTCCAATTTAACCATGTCTGTTTAGCCTTGCGGCGTGCATGATTCCTTGAGCATTTCGTGCCAGTTTCTTGGCTTTTGTGCTGCAGCAAATATACATTATGGAGGCTCAAATCTAAAGTATATAAAGGTAAACAATAATTGACGTTGCAACTACAAAACAGATGAGAATCCAATAAAGCAAAATTGTTGGGGATAAATAGATGATTGGGCTTATTAGAAAGCTCTTCCAAACGAGGCCGGGAAAACTTAGTATAATGATTGGTAGCGCCAGCAGGGTAGATAGTAATACAATTGATTTAGCAAATTGTTATAAAGGAAGTCCGTCAAATTACAATGAAAAATTGACAACGGCGATGAGAGAACAACAACTCTATGAGAACATACATCACACCACTCAAATTCCTTTTTCGCGACATCCGTGAGATTTTGGGCTTTAATTTGACTGGGATAAATAGGATCTCGTCTCATCGTCAATTTATCGACGAATTCAAATTTCAAGAAAAGAAATTATCGGAGGAAAAATGAAGACCCGGAAGAAATTAGAAAGGAACGAGAAAAGAAAAATAAGAAAAATATAATTTTTAGATTTCTTTTTCTCTCTCCCTTTTCTCTCTTTCTTTTCTCTCTCTCCTCTCTCCTTCCCTCCCCCACTCGTGCGATTCTTTCCCCAGCCGACCGCCCCTGCTGTCTTCCACTTTGCTTTATCTTATTTTAATTTTTTGACCGGTCAAATCTTTCTCTCTCTTCTTGCCTCCTCCCTCACGTTACCTTCTCCTCCTTCTTCGTTCTTCTCTGCGCAAACCGAACCAGAAGTTGCAGGAGATCGGAAGCCCAAGCCAGCCACCGACGCCGCCTGTCCCGCCGCCGCACCGCACGCCCGTTCGCCACCCGCACGTCCGCCGTCCGCGCGCCCCCACGTCCGTCCCCTCACACCCAGTCCTTCCTCGTGCGATTCCAGCTGCTGTCCAGCTCGGCCCGACACCTCCGGCCACCACCCAGCTCCGTTCGGCCACCGTTCGGACCCGCCGGAGCTTCCCTCGCTCTCCCCCGGCCTCCCCTCGCCGCCCTAGCCGCCGGACGAGCCTCGTCAGCCAAGAACAGTGGCTGGAAAAATGGGTTTCCAGCACTGTTCAAGGCCGTTTTGGGCCGTTTCTGGGCCCCGAACCCAAGCCGTGCTTTGGGAAGAATCGTTTCTCGCGTCGCCGCCGTCGGATTGATCCGATTTGCGCGCGATTTGGTGAGTAATCTCACTAATCCAAGATTAGTTGGCTAATTATGCTTTAGGTTGGTTTAGTTTTAATTAATTATGTTTAGGTTGTTAGATTAGAATTAATTAGCAATTATTAGTCAATTGTGATGTGATTTAAATAAATTGATTGCGCAATTAGCAAGTAGACGTGGCCTACTATTTATTGGAAGTATCTCGGGAATTTTCCGACCCCTAATTGGGCTTCAATTTGGCGATTCGGGCCTAAGTGAGATTTTTGGGCATTTAAATATTAATTTTCGGAATTAAATGAAATTAATTATTTATTTTCCGAAAATTCAACTGAGATGGCCTGGAATCGGAAAATTATGCTGATGATTGTGGCGAAGTCCGTTTATTTAATCGGGCTTTATTTTAAGTTAAATTGAATTTTTAATATTAATTAATTTTCGGAATTAAATTAAATAATTATTTATTTTCCGAAAATTCAACTGAGATGGACTGAACCGGAAAATTATGCTGATGATTGTGGCGAAGTCCGTTTATTTAATCGGGCTTTATTTTAAGTTAAATTGAATTTTTAATATTAATTAATTTTCGAAATTAATTAAATAATTATTTATTTTCCGAAAATTCAACTGAGATGGCCTGGAACCGGAAAATTATGCTGATGATTGTGGCGAAGTCCGTTTATTTAATCGGGCTTTATTTTAAGTTAAATTGAATTTTTAATATTAATTAATTTTCGAAATTAATTAAATAATTATTTATTTTCCGAAAATTCAACTGAGATGGCCTGGAACCGGAAAATTATGCTGATGACCGTGGTGGAGTTCGTTTGTTTAATTGAGTTTTAGTTTGTGCTAATTTGAATTATTAATATTTATTAATTAAATTTCGAAATTAATTATTTATTTATTTATTTTTCGGAAATTAAGATTGAGATAGCCGACGATCGAAATCTCGTGCCGATTGTAAATGACGCAGTCCGTTTATTTATTTGAGCTTTGAATTGTGCCAAATTGATTCTTGAAAGTGGTCGAGTTTAATCGTAAAGCCATTGAATCTTGCAAGTGGTGAAAGTGGGACCGTAGAAAGCCATTGATTCTTGAAAGTGGTCGAGTGGGACCGTAAAGCCATTGAATCTGCAAGTGGTCGAAGTGGGACCGTAAAGCCATTGATTCTTGAAAGTGGTCGAGTGGGACCAGTAAAGCCATTGAATCTTGCAAGTGGTCGAGTGGGGACCGTAAAAGCCATTGATTCTTGAAAGTGGTCGAGTGGGACCGTAAAGCCATTGATTCTTGAAAGTGGTCGAGTGGGACCGTAAAGCCATTGAATCTTGCAAGTGGTCGAGTGGGACCGTAAAGCCATTGATTCTTGAAAGTGGTCGAGTGGGACCGTAAAGCCATTGAATCTTGCAAGTGGTCGAGTGGGACCGTAAAGCCATTGATTCTTGAAAGTGGTCGAGTGGGACCGTAAAGCCATTGAATATTGAAAGTGGTCGAAAGTGGGACCAGTAAAGCCATTAAATATTGAATGTTGTCGAGTGGGACTCACGAATAGCAATATCTTGAATGACCAAAGGAAATGGTCGGGTTGACATGTAATCGACGAGGTCGATTGATCATTGTTTTGATTTGATGTTGTGAATTGATTGATTTGAATGGGAATGACCGTGAGTGGTCTTGTTGGCTTGTATGTCGACTAGGTTGACTTGATCGATGCTTTGATCGGTGATATGATTGCTTGAGTGCCTATTGTGAATTGTATTGACTTGCAGGTGGGATCTGATGCTAAGGTACGTCTTCTGACCTATGCGTATTTAGGCAGCCTTTAGTATAATGGTTTACTAATCGAGCTTAGTGGGGTAGAACTCGCTGAGACGTAGTCTCATCCCAGTTTGGGGAAAACCATTTCAGGACCCGATGAGGAGCGATGAGGAGGAGTCTGAGGAGGAGAACTCGGAGGTAAAACTTGAGTAGAAGGGTTTTTGGAAGAAGAAGATAATCCTAAGAGGAGCCTAGAGTATGACCTGAAGGGATTGAGATTCCATCTTCTTTTGTGAGCTCCAATTGATGTGAATAGTTATGAAGTTCTCTAATTGATGTCATGTACAAAAGTTTGGTTATAAATTTCAATATGAAAAATATGGCCCTGCTTTTCTATCCCATTGTTTTATTGTCTGGGGATTTATAACTGCTTCCGCATGTGCTTAATAATTGAAAGGGTCGGCGATACTAGTCCTGGGATATCGCATTATAAAATCGACCAAGTGAGAAGGATGTGTGCGTGCCGAGGATCGGGCGTGACATCTGTTTAAGTGGTATCAGAGCGAAGTTGAAGATTGGAGTGATAAGGAGCGTTGACCATGGGATAGTTAGTAGGAAAGGCCTTTAAATTCGTGCTGGTGCATGTCTGTGTTAGCTGGATGCTAGAATTGATTGTTGTGTGAGGATCGCTCATCTTCTAATCCAGTGTGGGTTTGGAAGACGGGTTTCAGTATAAAGACTGAACCATGAGCGAGCAGGAGCTGAGAACTCCTAGTAAGAGGACAATGTCCTCTGTGACTCGGGTTAATGCACTGACAAAGGTCGGTACCCGAGGTGGTTGTGGCAGAGTGTCGGCTCTGGCCAGCTCGAGTGTAAGAGTACCATTGCAGGTTGGTACTAGTGTAGCAGCGTCGAATGATCCTAAGTTCGATAGGATCGTTCTGATGCAAGTATTTCTTGGGAAGTGGATGAGCCAGTAAGCTTAGGATCAAGCCGCTGTCGTTGTCGTTATCACTACCGCCGTTAGTGTTGCAACCGCCTTTGTTGCTACACCTATTGAGATCCAGAGTAGGGATATGATCTGGGATCGAGCCATCGCTTCCAAGTCAGGGTACAGATCCAGTTCGGGCAGAAATGGAAATCGGTCAGGGAAAAGATCGAAGTCGAGAGTGGTTTTAGCAGACCGATGAGACAACCAGAAAGAGTGTGTGCCGTCACTTGGCAGGAGATAGAAGACTCACCTGATAGGTGTCAGAATTGTAGATGGAAGCATGGATAAATCCAGTGTCCGAATATGACTAAAACATGTTGTGATGATGACTAGCATGGCCATCAGATGAAGGACTGTCAGTGGAAGTCTAAGGTAGCATAGACATTACTACTGCTTGGCGAAAGGAATGGGAGTAGAATGGACCTTGCACCAATCAGAGAAAGAATGTGTCGAAGGTGATTTTATCAGAGTAGCGCAGCAGAGTTTTGTGCTAAGTAGTAGAACTTAAATTGTTGAAGTAAAAGTGAAAGAGAAGGGAATCACTATCAACAGTTGTGCTTGACTAGTTGCTAAGGTGTGAGTTTGACACCGCATGAATAGTGTGGGCTCAAGCAGCATTTAGTGATAATGAATCACAATCTTGGAGTAAGCCAATTTAGTCCATTAACATGTGAAAGTGTCGAAGTTATTGGGAGTTGAAAAGAATCTTCGACTTCATTAATCTCATTGGTGGAGGCAACTTGTTTGTTAGACGGAGGTTGCCAAGGTTGCTTAGCGATTGTCTTGGGTAGGATCGATTGAAGAACTAGAGATGGAGGACATCTCAGTGGTCTAAGAATTTCTAGATGTGTTATCACAAGAACTGTTAGATCGCCGTCAGAGAAAGAGATAGAAAGTGCGATCGAGCTAACACCAAGATGGAGCTATTCTCGAAGGTTTCTTACCAGTTGTTGTTGTCTGAACTGGTAGAATTGAAAATGCTGATGTGAAGATTGATGAATGAGGTATTTGTGCATATCGAGTGTATTACTTTAGGGATCATCAGTTTTGTTAAAAGAAGAAAGATGGTTTGTTGCGAGTGTGCATCAACCATAGTCAACTCAATTAGGTGAAGATCAAGGACAAGTGTTCTTTACCAAAAATCAATGAATGGTGTGACTAGTTATAAAGAGTATTGATGTTTTAAAGGTCGACTTGAGATTATGAAGTCGTTAGTTATGAACCAGGATGGAGGTGGTAAGAAAGACAACCTGTTCGTACTTGATATGGTCTTTATGAGAGTATTGTAAGATCGTTTGGCCTGGTGAACACTTCAGCCGCATTTGTCATAAATTTGACAAATTGAGTGTTCAAAGAATACCTAGATAAATGGTGATCGTGTGATGTAACGACGTTCTAGGGTGTTCATTAAGCGATGGGGATCACGAGAGCCCCTAAGAATGGTCATGTGGTTACAGGTAAGAGAATCTTCATGGGCCAAGCCAAGATCTAATTAGTTGTTAGCAGATTGAGATTGACATCAGTGTTAGAGATCAGAAGCCGTGGGGATTGGACAGATTACTATAGAAGGGTTGTGAAAGAATTTTCAGCATCAGCATCATTGTGAGGTTGACCTCTTGAGAAAGAAGAGAAATTCATTGGCATAGACAAGTGCGAGGATAATTTCCAGAGCTTCAGTAAGATCAGGCTATCGTACTTGTGCTAAACTTCTCATTTGGCTCTGGAAAGCATGAAACCTTTAGTGATGTGTCTTGCCAGCGACTGGGTATGTATTGATACAACATGAGAAGATTGTTGTATAACCGTCCCGCCAGTTGAGACCCAGCAAGTTGAACATGAAACAGTGTCGTGAATCAGAATTTTGGCAGAACTATAATGATGTTATTTGGTATTATCTTGGGAGAATGAAAGAAGTAATTAATGTGTTGACCCGAGAGTCTTCCAATGTGCAGAGACTGGCTAAAGTATAGACTTTACTTGAAAAGAATTTGAAATTTGGTTTTCAAATTTGAGATAGGCTACCTTTTGGATTTTATAGCCGCCCTCAAAATTGAACCAAATGTTCAAGTTAGAATCGGTGCCTAGTTGACAGACAAAGATGTTCAGAAGATCTTATAAGATGATACGGCAAGAAAGAAACGATTTTAAGACTTTTAAAGATGGAACGTTCGAGTTCCATGAGGAATTGAGTGCACTTGGTGTAGCACTTAGGGAAAAGATCTTGTCGAAGTTCACAATAGTATTGTAGCTTTGACCGAGATGGTGCAAGTAAATCGAATCGGCATTAACTAGATTAGTAAGGCGATATGAAGATAAATACAAAATGGCGGAGTTGAAAGTGTCAAAGGTGTCGGTAAGTGGAAGTTCGTAATGCAAATCCGGAGATTTTACCATCACTTGAGAGTCCCAAGTAAGAATAGAAATATATCACAATGGAATATTGTGATAGGCTTACTAAAGATTCATGGGATTCGATACCATTTGAGGGTAATAGTCGATTGATAGATGGAGTTGGTCCACTTTGGTACAGTATGAATATATCTTGTTTTGAGTGTGTGATCCAGATTTCGGCTCTGATTTCGATTAGATAAATTGGGCATTTCATCGACACGATTACGGTGTTTTTCTCTCGAGTTGGCCACTCATGAGATAACTAGACTATTTGGGTGAGTTATTAAGGACCTTAAGGCAAATAGACTTGAGAATTAGACCATGGATTGGCTTCTCGACCGTGCTCATCTTTAGAGATCATTGCGGCACAAAGTATAAAATCGAATTGAAATCAGAAATAGATCGGCTCGACTGAGATGAATGACCGATCGTGGGTGACTCCACTAAATTGGAAAATTCTCATCGACCGGTACTAATTCGATGTTTCTATCGTTTTGGTACCCTGTGTCCGTATTTGAATCTTTGAGATTTTCACGACAATCGAGAATCGCCAATGGGTCGAGTGGGTTTATTGTGGCTCGAAGAAAATCGACCACGGGTCATTTGTCCTAAAAAGCTCACGAACACTACCCGGTAGCCTAGGTCACACTAAGAGCGTGTCGGAGTGAAATTAACCGCCAATCTAAATTCGATTTCAGAAAATTGAAGATCCTATATTGCCACAAAGTGGGTATATCGAAGTGTGTGTGTCTCGAGATAGTTCACCGGCATGGAGTATCGAGGATGAATTATATTTCGAATCTAGATAAGAGATTATAAATTTGGCAAAGTTTCGAGGATTCTTTATTAAGCGGTGTATAGCGAGAAAGTACGAATTTCGGTGGTAAAAAGAAAGTGAAGAAGATTTCAGGCCAAAGACAGTATAGTAGTCAGTGATTGCAGTTGCCAAGATCAGTGCCCGAGTTATATCAGATCTTGACCAGAGGTTCCCAGTTTCAGCAGATCAGTCAGATAGTTTCTTTTTAATCAGTGCAAAGCAGAGTGTACAGGATTTCAGTCGGTTGAGATGAGATCAGAATTAGAAAATCGCAAGTCCAGTGTCAGCTCAGTATTCAGTGTTTGCAGTTGTCAGATTAGTGTCAGAGTAAAGATTGCTCAGAATTGTCAGAAATTTTGAATTATCGAGGTTCGAAAGTTTATTAGGGAGTCGAGAAAAAGAAATCAGATGTGGATGACAGAATGTCTTATGTGAGAAGCTCAGTTCAGTTGTTGGTTCAGAAAAAGCAGATTTTGTGTACAAAGATGATCTCCTTGGTCAAAGTGGTTAGACAACGCCACGAGACCGAATGATCGGCGTGGAAAAGTGAAACTCGATGAGACGACAATACCCCCACCTTTCGTGTATGGATTGGTAAAGGTTTAAATTTCGAGGACGAAATTTTTATAAGAGGAAGAGTTGTGACATCCAGATTTTTGGGTTTTAATTTGACCTGGATAAATAGGATCGTCTCATCGCTCGTCAATTTATCGACGAGTCCGAAATTTCAAGAAAGAAATTATCGGAGGAAAAATTGAAGACGCTGGAAGAAATTAGAAGGGAACGAGAAAAGAAAAATAAGAAAAATATAATTTTTAGATTTCTTTTCTCTCTCTCCCTTTTCTCTCTTTCTTTTCTCTCTCTCCTCTCTCCTTCCCTCCCCCACTCGTGCGATTCTTTCCCCAGCCGACCGCCCCTGCTGTCTTCCACTTTGCTTTATCTTATTTTAATTTTTTGACCGGTCAAATCTTTCTCTCTCTTCTTGCCTCCTCCCTCACGTTACCTTCTCCTCCTTCTTCGTTCTTCTCTGCGCAAACCGAACCAGAAGTTGCAGGAGATCGGAAGCCCAAGCCAGCCACCGACGCCGCCTGTCCCGCCGCCGCACCGCACGCCCGTTCGCCACCCGCACGTCCGCCGTCCGCGCGCCCCCACGTCCGTCCCCTCACACCCAGTCCTTCCTCGTGCGATTCCAGCTGCTGTCCAGCTCGGCCCGACACCTCCGGCCACCACCCAGCTCCGTTCGGCCACCGTTCGGACCCGCCGGAGCTTCCCTCGCTCTCCCCCGGCCTCCCCTCGCCGCCCTAGCCGCCGGACGAGCCTCGTCCAGCCAAGAACAGTGGCTGGAAAAATGGGTTTCCAGCACTGTTCAAGGCCGTTTTGGGCCGTTTCTGGGCCCCGAACCCAAGCCGTGCTTTGGGAAGAATCGTTTCTCGCGTCGCCGCCGTCGGATTGATCCGATTTGCGCGCGATTTGGTGAGTAATCTCACTAATCCAAGATTAGTTGGCTAATTATGCTTTAGGTTGGTTTAGTTTTAATTAATTATGTTTAGGTTGTTAGATTAGAATTAATTAGCAATTATTAGTCAATTGTGATGTGATTTAAATAAATTGATTGCGCAATTAGCAAGTAGACGTGGCCTACTATTTATTGGAAGTATCTCGGGAATTTTCCGACCCCTAATTGGGCTTCAATTTGGCGATTCGGGCCTAAGTGAGATTTTTGGGCATTTAAATATTAATTTTCGGAATTAAATGAAATTAATTATTTATTTTCCGAAAATTCAACTGAGATGGCCTGGAATCGGAAAATTATGCTGATGATTGTGGCGAAGTCCGTTTATTTAATCGGGCTTTATTTTAAGTTAAATTGAATTTTTAATATTAATTAATTTTCGGAATTAAATTAAATAATTATTTATTTTCCGAAAATTCAACTGAGATGGACTGGAACCGGAAAATTATGCTGATGATTGTGGCGAAGTCCGTTTATTTAATCGGGCTTTATTTTAAGTTAAATTGAATTTTTAATATTAATTAATTTTCGAAATTAATTAAATAATTATTTATTTTCCGAAAATTCAACTGAGATGGCCTGGAACCGGAAAATTATGCTGATGATTGTGGCGAAGTCCGTTTATTTAATCGGGCTTTATTTTAAGTTAAATTGAATTTTTAATATTAATTAATTTTCGAAATTAATTAAATAATTATTTATTTTCCGAAAATTCAACTGAGATGGCCTGGAACCGGAAAATTATGCTGATGACCGTGGTGGAGTTCGTTTGTTTAATTGAGTTTTAGTTTGTGCTAATTTGAATTATTAATATTTATTAATTAAATTTCGAAATTAATTATTTATTTATTTATTTTTCGGAAATTAAGATTGAGATAGCCGACGATCGAAATCTCGTGCCGATTGTCGTGACGCAGTCCGTTTATTTATTTGAGCTTTGAATTGTGCCAAATTGATTCTTGAAAGTGGTCGAGTGGGACCAGTAAAGCCATTGAATCTTGCAAGTGGTCGAGTGGGACCGTAAAGCCATTGATTCTTGAAAGTGGTCGAGTGGGACCGTAAAGCCATTGAATCTTGCAAGTGGTCGAGTGGGGACCGAAGTAAAGCCATTGATTCTTGAAAGTGGTCGAAAGTGGGACCAGTAAAGCCATTGAATCTTGCAAGTGGTCGAGTGGGACCGTAAAGCCATTGATTCTTGAAAGTGGTCGAGTGGGACCGTAAAGCCATTGATTCTTGAAAGTGGTCGAGTGGGACCGTAAAGCCATTGAATCTTGCAAGTGGTCGAGTGGGACCGTAAAGCCATTGATTCTTGAAAGTGGTCGAGTGGGACCGAAGTAAAGCCATTGAATCTTGCAAGTGGTCGAGTGGGACCGTAAAGCCATTGATTCTTGAAAGTGGTCGAGTGGGACCGTAAAGCCATTGAATATTGAAAGTGGTCGAGTGGGGACCGTAAAGCCATTAAATATTGAATGTTGTCGAGTGGGACTCGAATAGCAATATCTTGAATGACTAGGGGAAATGGTCGGGTTGACATGTAATCGCGAGGTCGATTGATCATTGTTTTGATTTGATGTTGTGAATTGATTGATCGAATGGGAATGACCGTGAGTGGTCTTGTTGGCTTATAATCGACTAGGTTGACTTGATCGATGCTTTGATCGGTGATATGATTGCTTGAGTGCCTATTGTGAATTTATCTTGACTTGCGAGGTGGGATCGATGCTAAGGTACGTCTTCGACCTATGCGTGTTTAGGCAGCCTTTAGTATAATGGTTCACTAATCGGGCTTAGTGGGGTAGAACTCGGTTGAGACGTAGTCTCATCCCCGGTTGGGGAAAACCATTTCGGGACCCGATGAGGAGGCAATGAGGAGGAGTCGAGGAGGAGAACTCGGAGGTAAAACTTGAGTAGAAGGGTTTTTGGAAGAAGAAGATAATCCTAAGAGGAGCCTAGAGTATGACCTGAAGGGATTGAGATTCCATCTTCTTTTGTGAGCTCCAATTGATGTGAATAGTTATGAAGTTCTCTAATTGATGTCATGTACAAAAGTTTGGTTATAAATTTCAATATGAAAAATATGGCCCCGCTTTTCTATCCCATTGTTTTATTGTGCGGGATTTATAAGCGCTTCCGCATGTGCTTAATAATTGAAAGGGTCGGCGATACTAGTCCTGGGATATCGCATTATAAAATCGACCAAGTGAGAAGGATGTGTGCGTGCCTGAGGATCGGGGCGTGACATTTTTTGCAAGAGATCTTGGCAACTCTGGCTTTTTCAGCGTCTCTCGAATATTGGCTTTCACTTCATCAGAAATTAGAACTAGGCACAAAATGTGCGGATAGCTATATGTTTTCTAATTCAGAAAAATCAGGAGCCGTTGTTCAAGTTAAAGAGAAATATATATATATATATTAACAGATGCAACCAAAGTTGAGGTAGGCGGAAAACTTTCCGTTCTAACGAAGGAAAAACCAACTTATCCAGGGAGGTTTCATCTAGACGACAATAAGAGGCAACATTTAGGATTCAAGAAGCAGATAATATCTCACGACTGACAAATCAATCGAGCATAACCAAAAACGTCAAAAGAGTTTGACAGTAAACATCTCAACTGAGTATAAAGTACCATCCGGAGGTCACGAACATACAGGAGTATAGAATGTCGTTTCTGCAGGTCAAGACATATAACATAGTACCCGACGAACCATGTCTTCTGTGTAGGGCTTCAAAATCAACCTTATACTTGCGCACCAATACTCCAAATTATAATTTTTTATTCTTGTGGGACACCAATACTCTAAGTTCTTTTTTGTCTCGCCAGTACCATATACTTGTACTAGTAATCCAAAAATATCATCTGTTAGACTATTGATTTATAATGCCTGCTGAAAATTTGACGTGACAGCATTGGTGGACCATCTCAAGCAAATGGATCTAACTTGGCAATGGACGCACGCTGCCACGTCAACCAAGAGCATAGCCACATTAGAGTTTTAATGTCCAAGCACGCTGTTGCGTCTGATTTCAAATGGTCATATGGATAGAAGGTACTTTTGGTTATTAGTACATATCTGAGAATATTAACGAGACGGAATAGAGTTGGGGGTATTGGCATCCATGGAAATTTTAGTTTTTTTTTGTTGGTCGTTATCCTTGAAAACGAATGCCATTTACCAGTTGTGACTTAGAGTCCAAGCGAATGCAACAACCCAATGACACACCAGGCATGGCGCTTGTGATTTTATAACGTGCATCGGCCCTTCACACCAAGAGATTGTTCCCCGACACAAATCTACCTTATATTCAAATCATACTATCGATATTACAATGAAGATACTAAAAACAGCGCAAGTTACGTCCATCAATATAATCAATCTTTATCCAAAGAATAAAAAATCATGAAGGACTTACATAGATTTGGACAATAAATTTGTCGGGACAAAAATAGGATTTATGAAAACATTGTATATTGACAAAGTTACCATCTCAAAAGAAAAAGTTCTTATAGATTAAAAATTAAGTTCGGAATTAAGGTAGGTTGAACTTAGAGGAATTGAGTAATTTTTTTTTTTTGGCCAAACACAAATTTGAGGTTGAATCAACTAAATTCAACATAATACATTAGAAATGTTATCACATTCGGCATTGGGCCGACATCACTAGCAAATTGACCAGAGAAAGTTATCTCGAAAATATTCATCTCTTTATAGTCACTAAATAAGGTTGTTACTCCTGGGAGTAAATGTAGGAAGTGCATAAGGTGAACTAAGTGTGAACATTCAACCAAAGACGTTTTGGGGATTGGCAACAGCTAAGCATTGCGGCCATCAACCTGTCCTTTTATCTTTTTATGGTTCAAGTAGCTAGCTTACTTCGCCTCGTGTCGGAAATGATTGATTGAATCAACCCGCCTGATAAGGCAACTAGACTCGATCACCAGCAACTGTTGTGATTCCGTCTAACAATGCCAGGGGCTCCACGTTTTGTTTCCCCTCTTCATCTCAACCGCGCAGAAGGTGAAAATTCCGGTGTCAAGATTCAACCAAGCAAAACATTATCCTTTCGACGCAATGCCATGTATAATGAATCGCTTGTCCAGCTCATCCGTAGGGAAAAAAGGATAGTCACCTAATTTCTTTATTATTTTTTAAAACTTTTTGCCTTGGATAGTTATCTAATACAGGATTAATTAATTCACTTAAACATATAAGCTTGGTGACCTATTCCATCTCATATCTTAAAATCAGTCTGACAGCTATCATGAAAAAAGCACGTCGTCAAAAAAGGAGCCACCTCACGAGCCCAGTCACTGGAGTGCATCCAAGCTGGAAATGGTCCAAGAGAATGCAGACCGTAGATTTTGCTGAGGCAAATGAAAATTTTAAGAGTAAGAATATCACAAACTTTTTTTTTTCGAAGCACTAAAGTGCCATAGCGGTGAAAAATCGTTCACTTTGTTCCCTAATCTGGCAATTTATCTTAGGTGGCTTTTTTAATAAAGTTTATAATGCGACCTGACTTGTTTTTAAAAAATAAAAAATCGGATCCAAAGTGGAAAATCGACAAGAGAACTTGGCAATGGAGACTAAAACGACTACGATTCATGGCAAGGATTTAGAGAAACCAACTCTCTCTCTCTCTATGTGACGGCCATTGGCTGCGCCGTCAGACTACCTTCATTCCTCAGTGAAGTTGCTCGAGGAGAAACTCTACGTGACCAGCTTCACCTCCTGATGGGTGAACTTGTAGAGGTTTGATCCGGCGAGCGATAATGAGAGGTCATCTGAGAGTGTCGCGAGCAGGGGTTGTTTAAATCGATCAGAGAGAACCTTTGGAATGAGTTATCACCTTCTTCTTGGGCTAGCACTTACTTGGCTTCTTCTGTGGTTTTGCAGCAACTTGTGATTGTAGACCTCCATGAAAATTTCTTCATAGCCATTTGGCAAAAAAAGTTTCCGACTGACTTGATCCGCAAACTTCAAAGCTTGCACATCTTGAACGTGGACACAAAGCACCTAGACTTCAAGTTTCTTGGCGTTCAAAAGGGTGTCAAATCAAGTGAGGAATGGCTATGTAACAGAACTTCAAAGGAGATCTTTTTTCCTGTGACTGGACTATTGTATTTTTAGTCCTATACTAGTATGAATCAATGAAGAAAGCGTTCACTCGTACCAGTGATTACCAGAAATGCGAAAAACTGGTGGAGACTGCCTGTCCAAAAACTTGAAAACGACAAATGTATCTTAAATTCGTACGGTTTTTACATGTCAATGATCTATAGCATTTCACATTAACTATAATGGTAAGTTTTGCAAGCTTAGCAACAAGAAATTAAACTGAACTAATTTTTTTCCTCAGTTTTCAATATTTGCAGCTAGCATCAAACAATTCATTGCTATAAAACCTAGTGTGCATGACCAATAATCATAGCCACAATCGAATAATTATTCATCATTGAAGAAAAGAGCATCTCAATTGCCATGAAGGGTTGAACCAGTACGCTAAATGAAAAAAAATCTTTTTCAGATTACAACCAAAAAGAACAAGCAGCCGAGATTCTACATTTTGGAATCCAAAGATATGGCGACTAGGAATCCTATTTTCAAAATATGAAAGAATTCTTCAACCACAGAGAAATTCAAATTACTCTTGTTAAGTCATTTTGGATCGGCATGCACATCTGCCTTCGGCTCTCAGTCTAAAGCAACCTCGGGAGATCCTCGAATAAACTGCAAGCAATTTTGAAAGATCACCACAAAGAGAAAGAGATTTGACAACACAATATCGAGCTAGACAGTATCAAATGGAAATACGGAGCGCATAAACACACAGAGACCAGAAGATGAAGCAAGATTGGGGTATGGGGAGAAGCGAGACACAATCAAAGAAAGAATCGAGCTAGACAGCATCAAATTCAGATAAGTGAGTCCCTCATTGTTGCAACTTGTAATCAGATGTTATCTGTCTTTTTTTCGATGAGTAAGATTTTGTTCAGAAAAAAACATAACATAAAGAGAGTAATCCTGTCACAAGATAAAAATACACAAGCTCAGGCATTAGGAAACACAATAAACTCTTATCAATAAGATGAAGTTGAAGAGCAGAGTGTGAGAATCCTGCTTGTGCCCATACTAGGCAAAGAGAGTCAATCAGCATAAACCTTAGAGCCCCAAATCGGT
Organism: Eucalyptus lansdowneana; assembly: GCA_017140395.1. Lineage (NCBI taxonomy): Eukaryota > Viridiplantae > Streptophyta > Magnoliopsida > Myrtales > Myrtaceae > Eucalyptus > Eucalyptus lansdowneana. Next base: position 31,447,735 of record CM029485.1, read on the forward strand.
TCCTGTGGAGGAACTGAGAGAGACACAGGCAGATGGTGTCGTTTTCGCAACTTCAGCCACACTCAGATAATTTCGCAACCAAAACAGTGTCCTTCCACTTTTAATTTGAGCCACGTGGAATTCATGTCACCACCTTTTGACCTTCATTTTCCATTTAAGCCATTGTGTAGGATTTTTTAATGGGTTCATTTACCAAATTGCGGCGGAGGGTAAATGTGTTATACAAATATAAATATGATATGTTTGGTGAAAAAAAAAAGAATAGAGATGTATACTGGGATTTTTGTGGCTTGTTACCTAAAAAATATTTGGTCTATGCTGCGACATTTAATTTATTTGTGCCATCAAAACATGCGAGTAAGGTTTCCTCTTTGAGTTATAAAAGCCACCTAAATGGTTATATGATGGCAAATACCCTCCTTAAGGGTATTTGCTTTCTTATTTCTTTTCCTTTTTTTCTTCTGCATCCAGAGAGGTTCGCCAGCCAACCTATTTAAAACCCATTAAATCACTAAGCATCCACCGACCAAAATAAATAAAATGCTAAGCAACCCATTTATGATCCATTTAAAAATTGCTCAAGCTGACAACGAAAATTGCTCACTTTCCCATTTTCACTCCCGGTTAGAATGTCCCCGCTTATAGAGTTCGCTCACTTCCCCATTTTCACTCCCAGTCAAAGAAAATTGCTCGAGCTGACAACGATGTAGGACTATCGGACTAGATTTTCTTGCCCAACATTCCAGTATACATTCAGTGTTTGTACAAAATATACCCATTCAATCTATGAATATGGTGAAACAATGTTGTTCCCACAGATGTACAAAATATACATCGCCCGTTGTCCATATCTTGATCTTCCCGCAGACGTCTCATTTACGTGTTGGAAGAAGCAACTGAAAATTTGTCAGCCAACGGTCATTGACAGTAGCTTGAAATTCCAACCAAAAACTTGTCTCAAGAAAGCAATCTTGAGTGGTAAAGAATAATTGAAACGAATTTCATTAAATAGTCGGAACAGAGGTAACAGGACACTAGAATTTCCTCGGCAGATTACACTGTCTTCAATGGCAGTTTTCATTTTCAAAGAAATGTCAGAAAACATGTTCATCCCATACCATAATTTCGGCGAATCAATGTGAATTTGTAAATAGCCTTCATTAATGAACCACTTTTCATGGATTTCAAGGGTCCCATGTGTCTGCAATAAGAGAAAACCATACAGCTTAGAGGGAAAAAGAGGGCAAGCAAAAGGAACACTTCACATACCAGACCAATAAATCAAAGGGAATGTGAATTAGAAAACATAGAAACATCAATAGCTTTGTGCATTAAAAATACCTTAACCTATGTTAGGGCTTACACAGAGACCATCTACGAAGAATTCCCTCCCATTATGGGTTAACCTATATAATTGCCTTCGGCAATCAAAATATTAAAGGAGAAGAGACATGTGAGTCTTAACCCTCTCTACTCTAAAGCTGCAGCAGAAACCTCACTATATCTGAAGCTCATTAGAAGTAAGCTTCCAGTCAATACCGTTCACAAGTAAGCTATTCAGCTCCAGGAAGTGCTCACTCAACCAAGTTCTATACAACATAAGAGTCAGATCTTTCTACCCCAAACAGAACTGCCAGTTTGTTTAACTTGTTCACAATCTCTAATTCAAAGCAACATCATTAATAATGAAGAACACGAACAGAGTTGTCTAAATGATCATGAAAAGAAACGTAGCTCAAGAAGATATGAAATGCCGCCAATTATATCAAGGCCGTTGAAAAAACTAAAAGAGTACATCCGCCAAACGGCACAAAAACCTCAGATATACAACTTCCACGAATAACGTGAGACAGGCAACTGTCCTAGTAAGGCCCTGTCTACACAGACAGCGAATAAAACCCGGCATCATCTTTCGGGTAAGTCTAGGTCTCGCTGTAAAGTTGCCATCGACTTGTCGAAGCGTAAGTAGTGGAACAAGAGGGAGATACTGTTTAACTTAGACTAAAGGCGCCTATTCCTCATAGTCCACGCTAGAGCAAAAATGGTGAGACTTTGTGAGTGATGATTGTAACTTAGACCAGTCGTTTGAGCCCAATCTTCAGTCAGGATATTGTCCAGCAGCAATCACTATTTATCAAACGAGCACGATTTCTTGGAACAGTGAGATAGGGACTACCCATCAAGGTAAAGTATCCATTAAGTTGAATTATTTCTGGTTAAATCTTGATGTAACTGCAACTTAAATGAGAAAGCATATAAAACTACAACAATGCTTCCCTAATTTCTAAATCACCATCACAATCAATTAGATGTCAAGAAAACTGAATCTCCATTTTCCTGATAATGACAGCAATGAGAGAGAAATGATCCATCCAATACAAATACATATGATAATCATGTCTAACTCAGCCCAAATCAAAATCAGATGCTGTATGCAGCATCATCTCTGCAATTTCATGTCAACATTCTAAGAACATAAAAAAGTGCACAATCCCCCCCAATTTTATTGTCATGCAGTGTGACAATCAGACTAACTTGTCCTGACACATAAGGCAAGGTAACTGCCCCTCACAGCCCATTTAATACTAAGCATGAGATTCTACAAGAAACTATAAAAGATACCTTTTGTTTCTTGTTCGGAGCTGGGTTAACAGCTTTTTTGGTCTTTGCCTACTTATCATCTATATGATCTTCTACCATACTTGAAATTTGAGGTTCATCATTCTCGTAAAGATCATGTTCCCACTTATCGTATTGCCTCTACCTGCAGAAACAAGGCAGCAATTCAATCCGCACATGTTCCATCCAATAAATTAAGACATTTGAACCAGGCAAAAGCGAACAGTCAAAAGAGTACCCCGAGCAACTATAATTTAGCTCAGAAGTCCATATTACACCATTACTACGCTTAAAAATCAACTTACAAATGCCTATAACTAGAGGAAAAAAAAAGCCAGAAGCAATCGTATATGGGCCATATGCTCCTTTAGCAGTTTACCAAAATGGAAATCCAACCGTCCACATTCTAACCCTCGAGCCACAGCAATTCGGTGGCAGCCCACCAAAAAAAATTCAGTAACCAGACCACCCGAAAGACCAGCACCTAGACAAAGACTAGGAAAACGACCGCTCCAAGGACACCGATCGCTCGAATTTCGCGAAGACACAAGACCAGAACGAGAACCCAAAAGAAAGGAGGGGGAAGCAGCCGAGATTCTACATTTTTGGAATCCAAAGATATGGCGACTAGGAATCCTATTTTCAAAATATGAAGGAATTCTTCAACCACAGAGAAATTCAAATTATTCTTGTTAAGTCATTCCGGATCAGCATGCGCATCTGCCTTTGGCTCTCAGTCTAAAGCAGCCTTGGGAGATCATCGAAATGACTGCAAGCAATTTTGAAAGATCACCACAAAGCGAAAGAGATTTGACAACACAATATCGAGCTAGACAGCATCAAATGGAAATACGGAGCGCATAAACACACAGGGAGCAGAAGATGAAGCAAGATTGGGGTTTGGGGAGAAGCGAGACACAATCAAAGAAAGAATCGAGCTAGACGGCATCAGATTCAGATAAGTGAGTCCCTCATCGTTGCAACTCGTAATCAGATGTTATCTGTCTTTTTTTCAATGAGTAAGATTTTGTTCAGAAAAAAACACAAAAGAAAGGGAGTAATCCTGTGACAAGATAAAAATGCCCAAGCTCAGGCATTAGGAAGCACAAGGAACTCTTATCAATAAGATGAAGTTGAAGAGCAGAGTGTGAGAATCCTGCTTGTGCCCATACTAGGCAAAGAGAGTCAATCAGCATAATCCTTAAAGCCCCAAATCGGTTCCAGTGTAGGAACAGAGAGAGACACAGGCAGATGGTGTTGTTTTCGCAACTTCAGCCACACTCAGATAATTTCGCAACCAAAACAGTGTCCTTCCACTTTTAACTTGAGCCACGTGGAATTCATGTCACCGCCTTTTGACCTTCATTTTCCACTTAAGCCATTGTGTAGGATTTTCTAATGGGTTCATTGACCAAACTGCAGTTGGCTAAATGTGTTATATAAATATAAATATGGTATTTTTGGTGAAAAAAAAAAGAACAGAGATATATTTTGGGATTTTTGTGGCTTGTTCCCTAAAAAATATTTGGTCTATGCTGCGACATTCAACTTATTTGTGCCATCAAAACATGCAAGTAAGGTTTCCTCTTTGAGTTATAAAAGCCACCTAAATGCTTATAGGGTATGGAGTGCTCTCAGTAAGTAAAATATGATGGCAAATACCCTCCTTAAGAAAGAAAAAAATTTGTAGCGTAAGAATTTGGGAAGAGCTTGTAAACATTGGGAACGCGATTGTACCTCGGATGCTTTAGGTAAACAAGGCATGCACTTCCCAGTACGTGAGTCCGTGCAGTTCACACATCGTTTTCCCAAAAGTCTCAGCCAAATTGTCCCCATAATCCTTACTTATCTTCCATTCTAGCAGATCTTCCGAAAGTGCACGCTCAGAAAGATCCTCTATCGATGAACCAAACACATATAGTTCCGATAGGTTCTTCAAATATGAGATATCAAGTGTGGTCAGCAACGGGCATCCTATAATATGAAGCTTTGTGATAGTCAAGGGAATTTGCGAAATGCATTCTAGAGCACAACAATTGAAAAGTTGGAGAGTCTTCAAGTAAGGAAGTGCACCAAACTCAGGAGATAAGTTAGTAATGTTTGGGTGACCAAACGTCAAGACTTCCAGTTTGGATAATTTCCCAATCCACCGAGGCATGGGAACCTGCACCAACTCAGATTGGCTAGAGATCACAGGCACTATGATGAACAATAGTAGCTTCAGATTGATCAAGTTGGAAAGATCAGTATCGGCTATTGGTACATAAGATACAATTGCCAGAGAAGTTAAGCTTTCTGGAAGCTTTGGCAGGGCTAGTACAGCCGATGTTGGTGACAAGTATAACTTGAATGCTTTTAGATTCTCCAGACTTTCCATAGAGTCAGGTAACTCGATGAGTTTTGAATAGGATAGATCTAACTCAGTCAGTGATCGTAATTCCTTAATGGAGGATGGAAGTCTGTCCATCCGGTAGCAATTTCTCAACAATAAGCTTTCAAGATTGGTCAACGCTCCAATGGAGTCGGGTAGGTGAGTAATGTCTGTCCAGTTCAATGAAAGCTTCAACAGCGAAGTTACACAATTGAGTGAGTCCCCTGCTTTTGATAACGGTGAAATATGAACACGACGAGTCTCCATGTTCTCGATACCCCACCAATCAGGAAGTCTTTCTATAGAAGTGTTATCAAGGAGAAGTTCTGTGAGAGCAGGCAATGTACCCAGCTCTTTTGGCAAATTTTTGAGCTTAACACAACTATCCAAGTTCAAGAACACCAAGTGCCGCAGTTGACCAATTGACGAGTCGATTTCAGCCAATTTAAAACAATCTTTAAGAATCAATCTCTCCAATGTCAGGAGTCCAGAGAAATCGGGAGTCTTGGACAAACGCTCACAATTGGCAAGGTTAAGAACTTTTAATTTCTTGGCTCTCTGTAATACCAACAAAATAAATGTCAATAAATATGTTAAATCAAGAGAATGTACACACTGATAAAGAAGACTTCTCTATAGCCAAGGGTACCTTAATATGTCTCCATCCGTCCCAATCATGAGTTAATTGACTTCTTGTAAAATCAAGAACGACCAAATTACTCAACGAAAACTTGCTTAACTTAAGTATCCGCCGAGGAAAATTATGCCAAGAGAGCCATCTTAAATTGGGAAGGAATTGGTTCTCGCTCAGTGAAAAATCCATACGCGAAGTGATCAAGGGCTTGTTATGCCAAAGGAGTGTAGCTTGGGAGAAAAAACGGTCAACTCTTTCATAAGAGAGAAATTTGCTATCCACCTGTAGGAACCTTAATTTTGGCAGCGCTGCAAATCCTTCAAGAGTGAAACGATACTCTGACCAATCCACAAACTGCAAACAGAGGGCTTCAAGCTTTGCATTTCTCTAAATGAGCAAACAAAAAAATTTATTAAAAGAAGGATGCGGTTAGATAATTAAGAGAACAATCTAGGTCATCTTTGAATTTGAGGTAAAGTTCATATTTATCTAAAGATACTTGAGTTCACTATCATCATTCTTATAGACCAATTTGGAGAGGATCGACATAGGTTTTGAAATTTGAAATTTAACAATTTAAGAAATGTTCTATAATGTGTGGAAATTTTTAAATTGTATATGTGGAGTTAATTGTGATTGTTGTTGCTGAGAGGGAAAGTGCCCTTGACTACTAAAATGTGAATTCTTGTGCAAAAAGGAAATTAGATCCAGGATTTACCTTCTCTCTCAGTAGCATCTCCAATGCGTCATTGTGATTCCACAGTCTACTTTGCTTATCTAATTCGCCCCCACTTTCTTGAGAAACAATTTCTCTACCAAGATCTTTGAGTTGATCGTGCATCCACAACTTATTATCTTCTCCAATTTTAATCAATGACATCAACTGAAGAACTTCAAGACCTTGTATTGGGCATAAACCACAATCTCTCCACATATATATCACTGTATTCTTATCATATCCATCGAAAAAACAAGCTATATCAAGAAATATTTGTCTTTGACTGGAATCTAATTCTTCATAACTTATCATCAACTTACTTCCAATCTCCTCAATGTGACCTTTTTTCCACTTCACCAAGTAATCATCCCACATTTCTTTTTTTTGTCCACATATTGATAAAGTCGAACCCATAACCTCTAGAATCAAAGGAAGACCTTTGGCTATCTTCACAATTTCTCTAGATTGTTCCATCTTCTCAATTGGAGGGTGATCACTTCTAAAAACATGCATGCTAAATAGCTGAAGGGATCTTTCAGGATCCAAACCACCAACTAAATAAGTCAATTTCACTCTGAATTCATGTAGGACATTCACTTTTCTAGTTGTTATAAGTATCCGACTTCCCAAACCAAAGCAACTTTGCCTCCCCAAAAGTGCAGTTAATTGATCCTTTTCATCAACATCATCGAGAAGAATTAGAACTTTTTTTCTAGAAAATCTCTCTTCTATAGCCATTATTCCCTCATCCTTGGAATTTATACCTGGATGTGCCTTTTTAGAGAGGTTTGAGATTAGTTGATTCTGCACAAACACAATTCCTTTTGAATGTGAAGTTTCTCTAACATCAGCTAGGAAACAACAGTCAGCAAAGTCTCGAGAAAGTTTGTTGTAAACTACTTTGGCAAGAGTAGTTTTTCCAATACCACCCATTCCATGGATTCCCACGATCTTTACATCATCAGTGTTGGTGCCTAGCATTCCCTCAACTTCTTTCACATAATCATCAACACCAACCAAGAAATCACTAACCACTAAACATGCTTTCTTCAGCTCAATTAAAACCTTGGTAACCACCTCTTTATTTAGTTGTCCTTCGTGCCTAATGCAAAATGACGAGAAAGCATAGTAGAAAATGTTAGCTGAAATTTACGACAACAAGAATTGATAGTATTCTGTGGAAGCCAAAGGATGCAACAAGAGGTGCAACTGCAACTGCAAATGGAACAGACCACATTGCATTGATCTGGAAGAATAAATTTATGGACATGCTAGGCAGATGCTCCAAGTAGTGCAGCATTCGAACAGTTACGCAACCATCAAAGTACAGTAGGCGATCGCTATATCTTGCTAATTAGAAGAAAAAAGGCTGAATATATTTATCGTATATCTGATGCGATAACAAGCTCCTCCTTCTCAAAATAGCTTTACCATTAGCATATAGAACACGTCTTAAGTGTAATGAATAATAAATAAGAGATCCCTTAACTTTCAGCATACAGCATAAGGGAATTTCAGCCAACATTAATATGCACTCGCATTACATAAATACACGAAAATTCATACTTTACGTCATAAATATTTAACTGTCACATTAGACTGTTGACACACTACTCCAACAAAGGGAACCATCGTAGCCACAACTTTTCCATGTCAAAAGAAAAAAGGAAACTTTCAACGGAAAATTCATCGTACTTGAATTTCATGGTATCCTATATCATGGCGTCGATCAAGGGTGGAAGATAATAAGTACCTGTTGGCCACGTTTTCTATGTTCCATCCCTTTAACCCTCCAACCTCATTGAGAGCAGCTCTCCACTTGCGGATGCTCTCATCGTCCACTCGCTTCTTGTTTTCATGCACGAGTAAGGCCTCACCGTAACCTCCGGTTTGGTATCTAACCTCAGATGGTTTGACATGGTAGAAAATGGGCATGATTATCTGTCTCTTCCTTTTCCGACACTCCACCATCTGGGCCAACTCCTTCAAACACCACTTACTAGAAGCATAACTTTTAGAAAAGATGGGTATGGAGATCTTCGACTTCTCAATGGCTCCAAGTAGATCCGGGCCGATCTCTTCACCTACACGGAGATCTTCGTCGTCTCTGTACGTACGGACTCCTGCATCTGTGAGACGGGTATAGAGATGATCCGTGAAGCCCGTGCGCGTGTCCGGTCCTCTGAAGCTCAAGAAAACTTCGTAGTCACACCCTTCCATCTCGACCAGTCGCAGAGAAAATGAAGCACCAAAGTCGCCCTGCTTCAGCAATAGCAAATTTCTGAGCTCTATGAAGCCAAACGATATGGGACAAGTAGAAATGTTAATGCAAACTGAAACGGGTTCGAACGATTATGATTTATCTCGTCGATCTCAACACCAAGTTTCTCAGGATAGCCAGCATCAAGGAAGCAAGTTTCGGATAACTTCGCCTGTGTCTTGAAAGGCTGAGCAAAAAGCAAATTCTCTGTGACTTTTCCATTGATACCTACGGATTTGGCTTTTTGCAAGAACATTCAGCGGACGCGTTTTTTCCTCTCTTTTTGTTCAACGGTCTATCCTGGCTGCGGGACCATGATGGCCGACAGCTTGCAATCGGGTAGCTCTCACGAGGGTCAGTGACTGAGTCGATGTCGTGCGGACTCAATAATAATTTGTAATATATGCAATGTAGTGATGAGCTAAGAAGCATCGACACTTTTCGAAAATCTTTGTGTTGTATCCAATACTCTGACACGTGTCCAACACGTTTCGAGATGCAGTAAATCAGTGTCGGGAAATCCGACACGTGGTCAACTCTTCCCGACACGCTCTAACATGGGAGTCCGAAATTCCGACGCGTGATTTCGACACGTACGGGATCAATTTTAAAAAATTTCAATACCGATGGGTCAAAATATAAATATATAAAAAAAAATAATGAAAATAACAAAAATAAAGGGAAAGAAGAAAATTCTCACTCTCAAGTTTTTCACTAATAAGTTTTGACATTCCCATGAGTGACGATGGAACGCTCTCGCATACTGAAAGTTGTAATTTTTTTTTTTTTTTTTTGCTTCTTTCTGCCTCTTGCAGGCATCGCCTATGAGTTATCTCTTTCGGTCTATGTCATTAGCTTGTGAGTTATCTCTTACATTTGCCATGGCAAATTTAGTTATTTCATTTTCCTTTGGTCGTACTTTGAGAGTTCTTGTCCTATATTTTCATTTTTCTCGAACCTTGTTCTGCAGAGGAGCTCCAATCCAATCTATATCATGAACTCCGAACTCTGTCCGGGAATATAAGAAATCTCATTAATTTTTAACAAGTGTAAGAAAACATGACATGTTCCTTCAAATTCACTCTTTTGTGTTTGCATTTTTTGAGTTTCTTATTCAATTTCTATCAAATTAAAATAATAAATGATATTAACAAATGTTGAATTAATACTTTTAGTATAAATTAATTATATGCTTTTATTATTATTTATTTTTGTATTTATATATAAAAATATATTTTTAATATATAACGTATTGGAACGTGTCGGAATTCTTTATTTTTTGAGAAATAACGTGTCGGTGTGTCGTGTTGTGTGTTGCGTGTTCGTATCGCTGCTACATAAGTGACGAACCCTAAAAAAAAAGAAGCTGAGTCCGAAGCAATAAAGAGATCAACATGTTATAGAAAAACCGCGGTGGTCCACTGCCTTTGGACATGGAGGCATTATCTCCTAGGATCAAAGTTCGTTATGAGGACGAACAATATAGCCACGGGTTACCTCCAGACCCAAAAGAAGCTGAGTCCGAAGCAAGCTCGATAGCAGGATTTTCTTGCGGAGTTCGACTATGTGCTAGAGTACAAGCCAGGGAAGGCCAACTCCGTGGCGGATGCACTGAGTCGGAAGATGGAGCTGATGAGCAGAATGGTGAGTTGACCAAGCTGTCATTGGGTCGACCACATCAAGGATGGATTGACGTATGATCCAAGAGCTCAAGCCCTCATTGGGTATGCGAAGGAAGGCAAGACTCGACAGTTCTGGTGTGAGGATGAGCTCCTCTACACCAAAGGAAGGCGATTGTACGTGCCCTTCTATGGGAAGCTAAGGAATGAGATCTTGCGCGAGTGCCACGACTCAAAGTGGGCGAGTCATCCAGGGATCCCCCGCACGTTGGCCCTCATCGAAGATTGGTTCTACAGGCCTCAAATGCGGGACAATGTTGAAGCCTATGTGAAGACTTGTTTGGTGTGCCAACAAGATAAGCTGGAGCAACATTCGTCGTCGGGCCTGTTGGAACCACTTCCCGTTCCAACACGTCTATAGGAGAGTGTTTCCATGGACTTCATCGTCAACCTGCCAAAGTTCGAAGGGTGTCGGACTCTCATGGTCGTGGTGGACAGATTCTCCAAGTATGTGACTTTCGTGCTTGCGACAAAGGATTGCCTGGCTGAGGAGGCGGCAAAGCTATTCATGAAGCACGTGGTCAAGTATTAGGGTGTGCCACAAACGATCGTGAGCGATCGTGATCCTCGCTTCACGGGGCGTTTCTGATCCGAGTTGTTCAAGCTGCTGGGGTCAGAATTGAATATGTCGACAAGTTTGCATCCCCAAACCGACGGTTAGACGAAGCGGGTCAATGCACTCTTGGAGATCTACCTTCGACATTATGTAAGTACAACTCAAGTGAATTGGGCAAAGTTGATCGATGTGGCCCAGTTTTCCTATAACTTGCAGCGGAGCGAGCCGACTGGCCAAAGCTCATTCGAGATCGCGACTAGGCAGCAATCGAATACCCCAAGCACTATTGCTTCGGGTTATCGCGGGAGTAGTCTGCCCACTTACAAATTCGTCAAGGAATGGCAAGAGCAGGCCAACTTGGCAAAGGCATGTCTGTACAAGGTCTCCAAGCACATGAAGAAGTGGGCCGACAAGAAGCGACGGCATATGGAGTTTCAAGTCGGAGATCAAGTGTTGGCCAAGCTGCACGCGGTGCTCCAATACAAAGACGTGCACAAGGGGTTAATCTGTCACTACGAGGGGCCATTTCGTGTTCTGCAATGGGTCGGGAAGGTTGCATACAAGCTGGAGTTACCACCAAAACTCAAGGTACATTCGGTTTTCCATGTGAGTATACTTAAGCCTTTCCAGGTTGATGAGGAAGATCTGGATCGAGGGGAGTCACACCAGGCACCACTCGAGGCAAAAACCTCGTATGATCAAGAAGTCGAGAGCATTCTGGCGGATCGAGTCATACGGAAGCGGTATTGCATGCCCAAGCGTGAATATTTGGTCCTATGGAAGGGCCTTCTAGAGAGCGAAGTAAGTTGGGAGCCAGCGGAAGCTCTTTAGTAGTTCAAGAAAGAGATTGACGCCTTTCATGCCGAAGATGCGACGAGGGCGTCGCCTGATTAGGTGGGGGAGAATGTCATGGCCCGATGGGAAGCACGACCCAAGAGGGTTCTAAGGCGAAGGCCGTGACCGATCCATGAGCAAGCGACCCTCGGCTTATATCCTTGAGCCTTCTAGAATATTTCTGGGGGCGGGTGATACGATATTTGTACGCATACGATATAAATGCGAGTAGCCAGTAGTTGGGAATAAATATGGGTAGTTGGTAGTTAAAGAGATGCAATCTCCACCGTTAGATACATGAGAGATCTACGAATACGATTTGCCTTATCTTTGTATATAAAGGGGTCTTTTCCCCTCATTGTAAATCATCTCATTCACAAGTAATACAATCCAGAGCTTCTATCTCTAGAATTTCTCTCTCTACAATCCTTGTGAGTTGAGTGTTGAAAGGCTGCTTAGGAGTAAAATCCTAAGGCTACACGGGTCAGCTTACGTGTGATTGAGAGTTGATTGATCGGCCCGTGACAATAACTCTATGACTGTTATATTATTATTATTTCGTAGTCCATCAAACAGAACTTATGTGAAATATTAGTTGATGGAGAGACTAATATTAAGATATTATGTTGTGAATGTAATTGTTAACCTATGATTTTTTCAATGAAATGGCAATATATAATTAAATATTATCAAGATAAGTGAAAACTCATCTTACCAAGGACTAGAGATTTCAAAAGGTCTCATGCTACATGCTTATTTACCTAAAAATAAGAGTAAATTGTTGCTCTACATTTATTGAATTGGTAATTAAAAATTAGTGATAGAATGAAACTGCTGAAGACACGGCGGACTTTTTCAGAGCAACTTCAATATTTCCTTAATATCGGCAAAATGATCCTTAACTGTCCCACTCAAGAACCCGACCCCGGATTGGCGGACAAATCACCGTGGAAATCTAAGAACTCAACTGGCGAGCGCTCGGACGAGAAGTTGGTGATCGCATCCGTTCCATGCAACTCTCTCTCTCTCTCTCCACTTTGTCGTACGCAATCATGGCCTGTAGACCGTATCGTATGTGCCCAGCCACCGCCGTACATGTCGCTTTGAGTCTCGTATCCTTGCTGCCCATCTCCGTAGTGGCTTTTGTGGCTTACATTCTAGAACTTCTTCCCACCGCTGCAAGATTAATCTACCTGTGCATTACACGTGTGTTGCACGTGTATCGCACAAGAAGAGCCACGAGATTAATCTATTAGTGCATCGCGCGCGTGTTGCACGAGTTAAATATTTAATTTGTCCTTCATTAGCAAATAAAAAAAGGCTTATATTTGTTAAGGAGTTAAATATTTCTTATTTCTTGTTTGTTTCATCAACTTACCAAATTTTAAATAAAAAATACTTGAGCATTTTCTGAGTATTCTTTTGAGTATATCAAGAATCACGGGAATATTTCAAACTTATTCTCGTCCACCACATAAATACTCATAGTAGGAAGATATGATTTTCATTACTATGCGTTAATCATTATAAAAAATCCTAGAAAGAAAAATGGGCGTACTTTTCTTTAATTTTTTGGTGTGTTCTCATGAATGATAGTTTTAATTCTTTATACTTCAATTTGGACAAATCAAGAAATAAAATAGTTTAAAAAAGGAAATAAAGAAATATACCAAGTGACAGAAAAATTTTCACCTACGAATGGCTAGGCAAGCTTATTTATGATAACTTGAGAAAAGGAAAACCTTTTCAATTTGGGTTTATCATATTTTTATCAAAAAAGAAGAACCATGATATTACGTCCTATGCAAACAAGTATTTGATCGTTGATACATCAACATGTGTAATGTATATCTAAATCTTTGGCATACATGACTGCAGGAGGGGGTGTTAACATGTGGATAGAGTAATTAGAAACTCACATATAGCTCAGTGACCAGTGATGTATTATTTGATAGGCCGTCTCACTAAACTTATATGAGATATTAGTTGATGGATAGACTAATATAAAGATATTACTGTCATGAATACAATTGTTAATCTCTGAAGTTTTGGATGAAATTGCAATGCATAATTGCACATTGTCAAGACAAGTGGAAACTCATCTTACCAAAGACTGCATATTTCAAAAGATCTTATGCTACAAGCTCATTAACTAGGAAATAAGAGTAAATTGTTGTTCTACATGTACTGAATTGATAATGAAAAATTATTGATAGAATGAAACTGCAGAAGACACGACCGATTTCACAGAAATGACTCCAATACTTCTTCAATGTCGGCGAAATGATTTTTTGACGGTCCTATTCGAGAAATCAAGCCTGAATTCGTTGCCCAGTTTAGCTAACAAATCGCTGCAGTTATAATATCTGATATGAAGCTCCGACAATCGAAGAACTCGCTGGCAGCAGCAAATACAATGCCGAGTGCTCGGAGGGGAAGTTGTTGATCGTGTCCGTTCCACACAACTATCTTGCCACTTTGTTGTCCGCCATCATGGCCTCCTCGGCCGTTTGTATGTGCCCAGCTATCTCCATAGATGTTGTTTCGAGTCTCGGATCCTTGCCGTCCATCTCCTTTGGGGCTTTTGGCTCACACGCTGGAACATCTTCCGCCATGGGAGATTAATTAACCCGTGCATTACACGTGAGTTGTATGCACATTACACATGTGTTGCACGAGAAGAGTCGCAAGATTAATCTATCCAGACATTGTACTGTGTTGCACAAGTTAAATAATTATATCACATCATATGATAATACTCTAATTAGCAAGAAAATGGATTATATTTTTTAAGGAGTTAATGTACTAGATTTGTTAAAAATTAGAAGTGCCATTTTGAATCCATAATCATAAATTAATAGAAGCATTATGTTTCGCAATTTTTAACTAATAAAAGCATCATGTGAGGCGCCTCACAAATCATTGAGAGAGAAGGGTAAAGAGTAAAATTTTGTTCCAATAGACAACATATATAACGGTGGGTGCACTTCATCAATACCAGTATAAAGATATCCTGACCACAACTGTTGTTCTTCTAACCAAAAAATATAATAGTAAATTCTGGTGAAACACCATTTATGAAAACAAAGAATAAATTTTTTACCAGAAAAGAAAAAGAAAATGAAGGAGACGGCAGATTAGCTATTACAAATTTTGGAGGAAAAGTACCAAAAAATTTATAAACTTGTTGTATTAGTGTCAATTCAGTTTTAAATATTTCAATGAGACTAATTTAGTTATAAATATTTTGTATTTATGCCGTTTGTATATGCTAGTGGGCCCATTCATGGAAGATATGACGTTTTCCATATTTAGTGCAAAGTGCTGAGGATGGATAATAATCCTGATTTATCTCATGTTTGGTGATACTTTGAGCGTACTAAACTATTACGTAGATTTCTTCATCTTTACAATTACTTAAGGAGAAAATTTGTTGATTTTATTTATGCTGGATGTGGTGTTGGTTTCTTTTTATTTTGGAGACAAGATTACTAATGTTTGATTATTTCAATTTAAAGATATAACCGAGATATATAGTTTAATTACCTAGCATGTGTTTGATAATATAAATATACACATGAGCATTGCCCACATCCGATTCGATTAGAGGGCAAGACAATTTAGTGGTTTCATTATCAGCCTCCAAGAGTGCTCAAGCACAACGACGCCAATAGGTGGCTAACTTTTTCCGCCCTCGACACATTCAAAAAAGAACCTTCTCCCTGCGTTAGGTTCCAATTTAACCATGACTGTTTAGCCTTGCGGCGTGCATGCTTCCTTGAGCGTTTCGTGCCAGTTTCTTGGCTTTTGTGCTGCAGCAAATATACAATATGGAAGCTCAAATCTAAAGTATATAAAGTTAAACAATAATTGATGTTGCAACTACAAAACAGATGAGAACCCAATAGAGCAATTTAGCAAAATTGTTGGGGATAAATAGATGATAGGTCTTATTAGAAAGCTCTTCCAAACGAGGCCGGGAAAACTTAGTATAATGATTGGTAGCGCCAGCAGGGTAGATAGCTAATACAATTGATTTAACAAATTGTTATACAGGAAGTCCGTCAAATCACAATGAAAAATTGACAATGGCGATGAGAGAACAACAACTCTATGAGAACATACATCACACCACTCAAATTCCTTTTTTCGCAAGAGATCTTGGCAACTCTGACTTTTTCAACGTCTCTCGAATATTGGCTTTCACCTCACCAGAAATTAGAACTAGGCACAATATGTGCGGATAGCTAGATGTTATCTTGATAGCTATATGTTTTCTAATTCAGAAAAATCAGGAGCCGTTGTACAAGTTAAAGATATATATATATATATATATATATATATATATATATATATATATATATATATATATATATATATATCAAAGTCGAGGTAGGCGGAAAACTTTCCGTTCTAACAAAGCCAAATCCAACTTATCCAAGGAGGTTTCATCTAGACGACAATAAGAGGCAACATTTAGGATTCAAGAAGCAGATAATATCTCACGACTGGACAAATCTATGAAAGCTAGTACGTGTACCTAGAGGGGGGTGAATAGGTGCAGAAACAATTTTGCGAAATAAGTGTAGCACAAATCAACAATGGATTATGAAAAGGAAATTCCTCTCTTTTCGAATAAACAAGTTACGATCAAAGTAAAAGAGTGTAGGAAAGAGAATTTGAATACAGAGTTTATAGTGGTTCGGCTTATTCCAAGCCTACGTCATCTCTTCCGCACTGACAGCCCACCGGCTGGATTTCACTATGAACAAAAGAGTTGTTACAGTAAAGCTCTCCATTGATTCCACAGTGTAGAGACTTTACTACACTTCCACAAGGTCTCTCAAAAATATAGACTCTCTTTTGCGTACAAGATTTCGCTCAACAAATGAATTGACTAAGAACAAGGAGCTTCAGACTTTGGAATTCTTCTATCGCGCACGCACTTGAACAACTGAAAAATCTTCCTTATATACTCCTTTATGCCATCATACCCGTTGGCACTTACCAAAGGAATTCTTCCAATCTACCTGTTGGACAGAATCAATTAGGAAGATCTTCGAGCTATTTAAGGAACATGACGATAGCCCATCAATCATGCTCGCCCATACAATCAGGATCTTGGTTTCCATAAGTAGAACCTTCCAAGTATACTTCGCCAATCAACGGATCCACAATCCCTGAATCAATCTTGATTTGAATAATGGATTCCAACATGCTATATCCATCCAGAAGATCTATTCCAGTCGATAAGGTCAAATCCTTAATGAAACATCCAATCCTGGATAAGCCTTCTTCGACGATCTAGAAACTGTCAATGAGGATAGACTTTGAGTCTTGAGTCTTGCAATCCGAAGGTCCTTAGACTTTGATGAAAGAGTCTGCAAGACTTTAGACTAGACTGATGGAAACGTTTAGTCAGCTTCAAAACACTCAAGGAAGTTATCTCCAACAATCTCCCCATTTTTTTATGGTAACAAAATTTTCCTATAGATTTGGATAACTTTAACCTGCAAAACATTACTCAAACAAATATTGATATCTCACAAAGATAAATGGCTTAGTAATAACACTAGAATCTGCATCCACAAAAAGTAGGTTAGTCTTATGAACAAAGCCATGAGATGTCAATAATACTTAAGATAAACAGATATTCAAACAGTCAATTCCAAATCCAGTCCAAATTCAAACAGCCAAACACAAGCATCAAGTCAATCAAAAAAGTTTTAAATCCAAACAGTCAAATTTGCACATCTCTCCCCATTTTTGTCATCATTAAAAATGTAGAGATGAAAAGAGAATGAAATTAAGATGGCTTGGGAACACGAACAAGCTGGAAATCTCTCATTGACTGGATAATGCCTTCCAGCTTTTTCAAATCCTCCTTCAGTTGCGCCACATCTTCACCCTTAGCATTTGCTTGAACTTGTAGAGCAAGGGCTTGAATTTGATCACTCAAAGAAACTGAAGAAGCTTGTCTTGCATTCTGCAAATTCTGTACTTCGCATCCCAGAGCATATATTTGACCCCGCATCTCTAAGAGAACATCAAGGATTCTGCGAAAATCTGCTAAATTATCAGTCTGAGTACTGGCTTCTGCACGATCGGACAGTGTAAAGGTAGATGATGGTAAATCAGCATGGTTACGCAGATTAGGCGATGAAACATCATGTCCCTCCTTAGGAAATTAAGAGGCATAGATGTCCTCTGGATCTACTAGAGAGCGACTTACTCCTTCACTGGTGGCAGGGTATGAGGACATTCTTCCTTGCTCAGGATCTCCCCTGTTTCCATGCCTTCAGTAGGAGAAAAGTGTTCCTCATGCTCTGCTTTCGCTTGATCTCCTCTCTCCTCTTCTTCTTCTTCTTCTTCTTCTTCTTCTTCAATTCTTTCCTCCTCTACATCTCCTTCTTCTGCTTCTCTCTCCTCTGCTTCTTTCTCCTCTGCTTCCAAATTTTCTCTTTCTCCAATCCTTTGTTCTGTCTCATCTATGTCTTTATCTTGTCTCTCTGTTGATTCTGGAACAGAACGACTCAATTTCTTCAATGCCATTGCAGAAATGGTGATATCATCCCCATCCTCTTCATCCTCAATGATGAGAGCTCTTCTTTTCTTAGATGGAGCAACCATGGGCTCCTTTCCTTTTCTCTTTGCAGCCGAAGAGATTTGATGAGTCTTGATAGGGGTTTTCTCCTTGAACTTCTCCAATTCCTTGTTGAGTTCCTTCAGACGCATTTTAGAGACGATTTTCAATCCCACCACCATTTGATCGCACGCTCGACCATAAAGAATTCGGGAAGGCTGAATATTCAAATGTCTGAATAACTTAGTCACAAGAGCTAGATAAGGAAGTTGACCCTTGTCCTTCACCACTACCCTGTACATGTTGAACATAATAGTGTGTGGAAGAGAGAGTTTTTTCCCAACATTGATGGCATACATCAGCTTTGCCTCTGAGTTTGAAACATCGGTCTTTGAAGTAGATTTTGGTCTGAAGCAGTTAATCACAATCTTGTGAAGCAGAATGTTGGTTGCATTCATCCTCGAATAGGAAATCTTTTCTTCCGTTCTTCGATCCTTAACAAGTTCCAACATTGCACGAGCAATAGACACACTGATAGGTTGATATCCCTCTCTTTCAACCCCAATCACATCAGCCAATGTATTCATGTTAACCACATAGTCTTGATCTCGAACACTAAAAGAGAATCTATTCGCATCCAAGAAACTAAGATTCGAATAGAAATAAGTAGTAAGTTCAGCATAGGCTTCTGTACTTTTAGAACAAAACTGTTCAAGTTGAAGAAGACTGAATTTTTCCCATAGATTGACATTCACAGAGTCAATAAAATTAAAATCCACACTTCTAGGGTTTATCACCCCACGCTTTAGCAACTTAGAGTACAGTTGCTTGTGTTCCTCTGATCGAAACAAGTCTGTCCTTTTGCTTCGGATTTTTGCTGCAATAGTTGGTTTAAACTAACTGTACATCCTATTATTATCATTCCCATCTGGCTGACTCAGCCCTCCAACACGTGGATCAGTTGGGATATTTGCCATTGCTTCTTCCGCCGACCTAGCAGGGGCAATTCCCAATCGTTCCATTGTGCGTAAAAAGAATGTTTCATTTTTATACCTTTTGTCTTTCAGAAATTCATCAATGTAGTTCAAAGGAGTACCACCCCTCTTCAAAGCATGGTAAAACTTATAAGTAAAGCCAGGCTTAAGAGTTCTTACGGGTTCTGCGTCTTTAATGATTTCTTCCTCTTCTCGATGTGCAACATCCTGAGGTCTAAATGGAGGAGATGGACGCTGCTGAGAATGTTGTGGGCTCTGTTGCTGATTAGGAGATTCTTCTTCCTCGGTGAGATCAAAGTGCGTAGGTCCCTCACACATCTGTTGTGGTCCCCTGTTCGCAATCCTCGAAGACTTTCTTTGGGAAGACATTTTTCACAATTTTTTAGAGATTCCAAGCTTGTTTTCCCAAGAAAGATGACAACTTTTCGAAGATTAAACAAGAGAAGAAGACAGAAATAGAAGATCGGTGCTCTCTTAGGGTTTTTGTGAGTAAAACGAAGAAGAACTGACAGTATATAAGACAGTCGAAAAGAGGCATACGGAACGTCGTAAAAGGAAATAAAAAGATGCCTTTTAAAAATAACTGCCTTTTCAAAAATTAGATAACTGTCATTTTAAAAAATTTCTTTTTTTTTTTTAAAAGAAAGATTGCAATAATCACGGAAATTAAAAATAACAACAATCAATTACGGGTTGATGATCGTACCTTTTTGAGATTTGATTTGAGAGATAACAAAATAAAATAATTTACAAAAAAAAAAATCTTGATCGTCTAAGTCGAGTGTCTTTAGACTTTCAGTCTTGGGTCCGAACTTCCTCGGACTTTAAGATTTTGAGTCTGCGGAACGAATAGCTTCAAATTGATTTTTCTCCAAAGGCTTTGTAGATATATATCCGCGAGTTGATTCTTTGAGTCAATAAACTGAATCGAAACTTCTCCATTTTGAACATGATCTCTAATGAAGTGATGTCGAATCTCTATATGTTTTGTTCTTGAGTGAATAATCGGATTCTTGGTGAGATTGATTGCGCTTGTGTTGTCACATTTGATTTCAGTGCATGAATCTTCAATTTCAAAGTCTCTTAACTATTGTTTTATCCACAAAATTTGTGAACAACAACTTCCAAGAGCTACATATTCTGCTTCTGCTGTAAAAAAAGCTACTGTACTTTGCTTCCTTGAAAACCAAGACACTGTCCTGCTTCCAAGTAATTGACAAGTACCCGAGGTGCTCTTTCTATCAACTCTGCATCTAGCTAGGTCTACGTCTGAATATCCAAGAAGAGTAAATTCTCATTCTTTAGGATACCAGAGACCCAAAGTTGAAGTTGAGGCAATGTATTTGATAATACGTTTTGCAGCACTTAAATGAGATTCTCTAGGGTCTGATTGAAACCTGGCACAAATGCAAACACTAAACAAAATATCAGGTCTAGAAGCAGTAAGGTAAAATAGTGAACCAATAATACTCTTGTATAGCTTCTGGTCGACTTTCTTTCCTCCTTCATCTTTGTCCAACTTCAAGAAATTTGACATTGGTACATCAGTCTTTTTGCAATTCTCCAGTCCAAACTTTTTGACAAGATCTTTAGCATACTTTTCTTGATGAATAAAGGTTCCTTCCTTCAGTTGTTTTACTTGGAGCCTGAGAAAGAAGGTTAGTTCACCCATCATGCTCATTTCAAATTCATCCTGCATAGACTTAGAGAATTTCTTGCACAGACTTTCATTAGAAGATCCAAAAATAATATCATCAACATAAATTTGAACAAGTAGAAAACTTTTGTTTTCTCTTTTAATAAACAGTGTAGTATCTACTTTACCTTTGACAAAGCCATTTTGAATTAAAAACTTAGTCTGTCGTACCAAGCTCGAGGTGTTTGCTTTAAACCATATAAAGCATTTTTCAATCGAAAACAGAGTCTGGTTTCCTTGGGTCTTCAAAGCCGGGTGGTTGTTCCACATAGACTTCCTCTTGGATAAATCCATTTAGGAAAACACTTTTGACTTCCATTTGGAATAACCTAAAATTCTTATGACAAGCAAAAGCAAGTAATAATCTAATTGCTTCTAACCTTGCTACTAGCACGTATGTCTCATCATAGTCTATCCCTTCTTCTTGTATATATCCATTAGCCACGAGTCTTGCTTTGTTTCTAACGACCTTTCCTTTCTTGTTCATCTTGTTTCTGAAAACCCTTTTAGCTCCAATGATAGACTTACCTTTCGGTTTAGGAGTCAATTCCTAGATATCATTAATACTAAATTGACTGAGTTCTTCTTGCATGGCTTCAATCCAACCTTCATCAGATAGAGCTTCTTCTATACTTTTGGATTCTATTTCAGAAATAAGAGCCACAGCACTAGACTCTTCGCACCTTTTGGATCTTGTGCGAATTCTTTCATTAATATCACCGATAATGAGATCTTTGGGATGACTGGACTTATGCTTCTAGTTGTTGGTTGATTTGTCAAACCGTTGATCTTTTTCCTCATTTGATTCTTCGACTATCATTTGTTGCTGGTCTTCTGAAATCTGAGCTGCTTTTGGAGATTTAGACTTTGTAGAATCTAGAGCAGGTTCAGATTCTTCAAGTTGAGTCTGAATCGATTCATTTTGCATAGAGTCTTGAAATTTGACATTCATTGATTCCTCCACAGATTGAGTCTTTTTGTTGTATACTACGTAAGCTTTGCTTGTGATCGAATATCCAAGGAAGATCCCTTCGTCTGATTTTTCTTCCCAACTCGATCATTTGCATTTTTCAAAATAAAACATTTACATCCAAACACGTGAAAATATGAAACAATGGGCTTCTTACCTTTGAATAACTCATAGGGAGTTTTCTCCATAATAGGCCTTAGAAAAACTCTATTAATAATATAACATGCTGTAAAAACTGCTTAAGCCCAAAAACGTGAAGAGATGTTGCTTTCAATTAAAAGAATTCTAATCATTTCCTGAAGCAATCTATTTTTTCTTTCCATGACTCCATTTTGCTCTGGAGTATATGGAGAAGAGAACACATGCTGAAAACCAGATTCATCACAAAATCTTGTAAAGTCTTGATTTTCAAATTCGCCTCCATGGTCAGTTCGTATACTTGAAATAAATACCATTTTTCATTTTGAACATTTTTAGCAAACTTTTTGAAGTAAGAAAAGATTTCAGACTTACTTACCAGAAAATATATTCAAGTGAATCGTGAGTAGTCATCCACAATTACTAGGCAATATTTCTTACCTCCAATGCTCTGAGTTCTGGTTAATCTAAAGAGATCCATATACAGAAGCTGCAGTACATGATTAGTGGAAACTTGATTTATTGGTTTGAATGAGTTTCTTACTTGTTTTCCCAACACGCATGGTGTACATAGATCAGTCTTTTGGTATGACAGATTGGGTAGACCACGAACAAGCTTTTTTGCTGAAATTTTGGCTATTTGCTTCATGTTGATATGCCTAAGTTTTCTATGCCATAAGTTTGCTTCTTCTTGAATTGAGATTAGACATTGAGCTTCATCTGGTTTGACATCCAAGAGGTAGATATTTACATGTCTTCGACCCATGAAAGACTGAGAGGAATCTTTACTGGTTCCTGAACATATTCCCTCTTGAAAGTTGATTTTGAAACTGGTGTCGCATAGCTGACTAATACTAAGCAAATTGTAGTTGAGTCCTTCTACTAAAGAAACATTACTGATCGTGAGACTTCCAATCTTTACAGTTCTGAATCCCACAATTCTTCATTTGCTGTTTCCTCCAAATGAAACTTTTCCACCATTAACTTGAACAAGTTTTATAAAGCAATTTGAATCTCCTGTCATATGCCTTGAGCATCCACTATCCAAGTACCATTTAACTTTTTTCTTGATAGTGACCTGCATTTAGAAAAGAGACTCAAGCTTTCTTTGGTACCCATATTTTCTTGGGTCCATTGGTGTTAGTATAACATACGGTTTTTACCCACACTTTCTTAACAGATTTCCAAACCATAGGACATTCTTTCTCAAAATGGTCTAAGCTATTGCACTTAGAACATTTAAGAGCATTGCGACCTACTGGTTTTACAAAAACTCTTTGGAAATGATTTTTGTAAGCATCTCTTGTAAGTTTTTGCTTAATTCTTTCATTTACTTTAGGAAAATCAATTAGAGGAATGGTTTCCGCAGTCATTCCCAAACCAGATTTATTGAAATAAGGTCTTTGAGCAGAAAGAATTTTTTCCAGTTTCTCAGATCCTATAGAAAATCTTTTAGAAATATTTGAAATACCATTTTTCATATATGCATTTTCTTTTGAAAGATTGTCTTCATTTTCTTTCAAAATAGTAATACTTTTGTCTAAACTTTTAACATTTTCTTTCCAAACATTTTCCAGTTATTTTAGTGCAGAATTTTCTCTTTTAAGTCCGGATATCCTTTTAAGAGAAGTCTTGAGATTAAGACACAATTCATCAATGTATCTAGAGACTTTAGTAGGGATTTTCAAATTACTTACCTCGATTTCACTATCTGAATTTGAATGTTTGAGTCGAATCGAGTCCGATTGTGCCATGAGACAAATGTTGGCATAATCATCATCACTTTCTTCATATTCTGTATCACTCCAAGTTTTTTCCTTGAGTGCCTTTCGATATTTCTCAGCTTTTCCTTTCTTTTTTCTTAGAAGGGGACAGTTGAGTCTGATGTGTCCATTTTTCTTACATTCAAAGCAAACTACATCTCTATTTGATTCATCATCCTCAACAGACTTACTCTGTTGCTTTTGAAAACTCTGTTTCTTTATATTGAATCTTCTTCTTTTCCTGTTTAGCTTTCTGAATCTTCTTATCATGAGAGCAAGCTTTTCGTCATCCATATCGTCTTCAGAATCTGTGACATCAGAATCATCATTAGATTTTAATGCAATGGATTTCTTACCTTTAGGATCTTCATCTTCGTTGATTCACTCCACTTCATAAGACTGAAGAGTCCCAACCAATTCATCAACCAAAAGTGGCATAATTCTTTGTGTCTCCCTTATTGAGGTCTTTATGTGATTCCAGTCCTTGGAGAGTCCACGCAAAAGCTTGTTTACTTTCATGGGATTAGAAATTGGTTGCCTTTGATTTTCAAGGCCATTCACGATTTTTGTAAAACGACTAAACATGTCAATGATAGATTCTCCAGATTTCATTTTGAATGCTTCATATTGACTGAGTAGAATATTGATTATGGTTTTTTCACTCGATCAGTTCCTTCATAAGTGATGTGTAATCTATCCCAAGCTTCTTTAGCTGTAGACAAGAAGAAACTATGTTATATTCAGTAGGTGATAATGCACAATATAAAGAATAAATTGCTTTTGCATCAAGAGCTTGTCTTTTGGTTATCTCTTCTTGAGTCATTTCGCTAGACTCAACAGCTTCTTTTCCTCTTTCTAAGACAGGTGCAGCTTTAGGAATGATTCCTCTATCTACCACATCCCATTCTAGAGGATCATTTGATCTTAGAAATGCCTTCATCTTGTTTTTCCATATGTTGTATTTCTTTCCATCAAAATAAGGTGGTCTGGTATTGCTTTGCCCTTCAACCAGTCCTGGAGCCAACATACTAGCCATAGATCTTTAAGTCTGAAGTAAAACACTTCAAATTAAGTGAGTACACAGGCTCTGATACCAATTGTGAAAGCTAGTATGTGCACCTAGAGGGGGGTGAATAGGTGCATAAACAATTTTGCGAAATAAGTGCAGCACAAATCAACAATGGATTATGAAAAGGAAATTCCTCTCTTTTCGAATAAACAAGTTACGATCAAAGTAAAAGAGTGTAGGGAAGAGAATTTGAACACAGAGTTTATAGTGGTTCGGCTTATTCCAAGCTTATGTCCATTCTTCCGCACTAACAGCCCACCGACTGGATTTCACTATGAACAAAAGAGTTGTTACAGTAAAGCTCTCCTTTGATTCCACAGTGTAGAGACTTTACTACACTTCCACAAGGTCTCTCAAAGATATAGACTCACTTTTGCGTACAAGATTTCGCTCAACAAATGAATTGACTAAGAACAAGGAGTTTCAGACTTTGGAATTCTTCTATCGCGCACGCACTTGAACAACTGAAACGTCTTTCTTATATACTCATTTATGCCATCATACCCGTTGGCACTTACCAAAGGAATTCTTCCAATCTACCCATTGGACAGAATCAATTAGGAAGATCTTCGAGCTATTTAAGGAACATGACAATAGCCCATCAATCCTGCTCGCCCATACAATCAAGATCTTGGTTTCCATAAGTAGAACCTTCCAAGTATACTTCGCCAATCAACGGATCCACAATCCCTGAATCAATCTTGATTTGAATAATGGATTCCAACATGCTATATCCAGCTAGAAGATCTACTCCAGTCGATAAGGTCAAATCCTTAACGAAACATCCAATCCTGGATAAGCCTTCTTCGACGGTCTAGAAACTGTCAATGAGGATAGACTTTGAGTCTTGAGTCTGGCAGTTCGAAGGTCCTCAAACTTTGATGAAAGATTCTGCAAGACTTTAGACTAGATCGATGGAAATGTTTTGTCGGTTTCAAAACACTCAAAGAAGTTTTCTCCAACAAAATCAATCAAGAATAGCCAAAAACGTGAAAAAGTTCGACGGTAAACATCTCAACTGAGTATTAAGTGCCATCCGGAGGTCACGAACATA
Organism: Eucalyptus lansdowneana; assembly: GCA_017140395.1. Lineage (NCBI taxonomy): Eukaryota > Viridiplantae > Streptophyta > Magnoliopsida > Myrtales > Myrtaceae > Eucalyptus > Eucalyptus lansdowneana. The sequence continues at coordinate 31,473,674 of CM029485.1, forward strand.
CAGGAGTATAGAATGTCGTTTCTACACGTCAAGACATATAACACAGTACCCAACGAACTATGTCTTCCGTGTAGGGCTTCAAAATCAACCTTATACTTGCACACTAATCTCCAAATTATAATTTTTTTTTCTTGAGGGACACCACTACTCTAAATTCTTTTTTGTTTGGCCAGTACCATATACTTGTACTAGTAATCCAAAAACATCTTATGTTAGACTATCGATTTATAATGCTTGCTAAAAAATTTGACGTGACAACATTGGTGGACCATCTCAAGCAAATGGATCTAACTTGGTAATGGACGCATGCTGCCACGTCGACCAAGAGCATAGCCACATTAGAGTTTTAATGTCCATGCACGCTGTTGTGTCTGATTTCAAATGGTCATATGGATAGAAGGTACTTTTGGTTTGAGAATATTAACGAGATGAAATAGAGTTGGGGGTATTGGCATTTGTGGGAAATTTTAGTTTTTTTTTTTTTTTTTTTTTTTTTTTTTGTCGTTATCCCTAAAAACGAATGCCATTTACCAGTTGTGACTTAGAGTCCAAGAGAATGTAACAACCCAATGACACGCCACGCGTGGCACTTGTGATTTTATGACCTGCATCGGCCCTTCACACCTAGAGATTATTCCCTGACACAAATCTACCTTATATTCAAATCATACTATCGATATTACAATGGAGATACTAAAAATAGCGCAAGTTACGTCCATCAATATGATCAATCTTTATCCAAGAAATTAAAAAATCATGAAGGACTTACATAGATTTGGACAATAAATTTGTCAGGACAAATATAGGATTTATGAAAACATTGTATATTGACAAAGTTACCATCTCAAAAGCAAAAGTTCTTATAGATTAAAAATTAAGTTCGGAATTAAGGTAGGTTGAACTTATAGGAATTGAGTATTTTATTTTTGGCCAAATACAAATTTGAGGTTGAATCAACTAAATTCAACGTAATACATTAGAAATGTTATCACATCCGGCATTGGGCCGACATCACTAGCAAATTGACCAGAGAAAGTTATCTCAAAAAATTCATCTCTTTATAGTCACTAAATAAGGTTGTCACTCTTGGGAGTGAATGTAGGAAGTGTAGAAGGTGAACTAAGTGTGAACATTCAACCAAAGGCGTCTTGGGGACAGGCAACAACTAAGCATTGCGGCCATCAACCTGACCCGCCCATCAACATCTTTTTATAGTTGAAGTAGCTAGCTTACTTCGCCCCATGTCAGAAATGATTGATTGAATCGACCCGACCCACCCGAGACGCAGATAGACGTAGGAGGCCTTTGGAATTTAGCGTAGGAGATCATGTATTCCTTAAGGTATCTCCAATGAAAGGAATATCTCGATTAGGGATGAAGGGTAAGTTAAGCCCTAGATTTATTGGACCTTTTGAAATTCTGGAGAGGATAGGTGATGTAGCTTATCGTTTAGTGTTACCTCCTAAGTTAGGAAATCTGCCCGATGTGTTTCATGTATCGATGTTGAGGGAAGTGGTGGGATCCACGGTCACATACTCGATCATGAAGCCATCAAAATGGAATGAGAAAGGAAGTAAGGTATATTGAAGAGCACATTGCAGATATTAGATCGAAAGGAGCAAATTCTTAGGACCAAAAGATCCCATTGGTTAAGGTGTTATGGCGACATCATGATGTGGAGGAAGCCACATGGGAAAGTGAGGATGAGATAAAGGAAAAGTTCCTTTATTTGTTTCAAAAAGGTCTAGTGCTTGAATTTCGAGGACGAAATTCTCTAAGAGGAGGAAAGTTGGCATCCCAAATTTAATGACAAGCCATAAGGTGAGTTGAAAATTCCTAGTTAGGTGAAAGAATTTCTTTTTGACTTATGCACATAATAATTGTCTTTTAATTTGATGATTTGTGGATTTAAATTTATAGATTAATAATTGGTATAAAGATTATAAATTTAAATCTTAATAAACATATGACTCCCAGACTTTGGCCAAGATGAAATTTGAATTTAGAAATATTTATAAAAGGAATTCAAAAGAAAAAAAAAGGAGAAAAGAGGGTTATTTTTAAAATGGGCCTTGGGCCCATTAGCCTAAAGCTTGGTGGGCCAAGCTAGTCAAATATTAGATTTAAGAGAGAACTCGACCAGCCCAAAGGGAGTGGCCGGATGGGCCTAAGCCCAAGCCCAATCAATTCAAAAATAAAAATTACATGTGGCACAAAGGAGAGCATGCATTGGTTGGACATGAGGTGAATCAATCATTGCTAATCATGGGCTTTAGGGGATATAAAAAAGGGATGAGGAGAAGTGGCTGGTTCTTCTTGATCATTTGGCCGAAGGGTGAGAGAGAAGTATTGAGGCGGAAGGAAGGAGACGAGAGGAGAGAGAGGGAGGCGGAGCCGGGAGGAGTGCCACCGTGTGCTCGCCCCGTTCGGCCGCCTTGTCCATTCACCGTCGCCGTCGTTCATCGCCGTTTGCTCATCTTAGAGAGCAAATTGGAGTCCCATAACTTCTCTTGCATGTTTGTTTTGGTGGTTGCATGTTAGATTTTAGGTGTGATTTGTGCGAAAAACCGAGGTAAAGTTGATTTATTTATGCTTCGTGTGACTGTTCTCGTTCGGTTTGTTGAAGTCAGTAGCTTGTTCGAGTTTGCATGTGTGTTTGGGGTTCGATTTTGGCTTCGGTGTCTTCATGAAAGTTGAATCTAACGTCTTGAACTATGACATACTAAAAATTCGTAGAAAACGATGGAGATTTGAGGATCAAAGTTCTATGGGTACGGAGACTTTAGATCTGCGAAATTTCACTGACCTCTTGTTGATTTCTTGGTTGCATGTTGATTTCTGTTGGAGATCTCACTTTGTTGTCTTCTTGAAAGTTGTAGGAAATACATTAAACTACAACATACTCAATTCACAAGAGAAATGAACGAGTGTAGCCTAATAAATCGGCTAGATCTTGGAAATAATGGTTCTGGTAAAGTATCTCGAGACACCCGAGACTTCATGGACTAAAATGGTGACCATAATCTGGTTATTTGGCCTAGATCTCTTCATGAAACCTGTAAAGGACACCTTGTTACATAATATACTCAAATTTCAGAGAAAACGAAAAGTTGATGGGTGAAAACTAAGAATTTCGGAGGAGTGTGTTCTGGACGTCACGGTAGTGGTTCCAGAAGCTTCATTAGGGTTGTAAATTAATCTAAAAATAATTTGTCGTAGAGTTCTGAATGAAAAAGGTACGAAAATGTGTTGGCTATCACCTGTAAAAATTTCGTAATTTTTGAAGGCATATCAGTATTTTAATCGAAATTATTTGGAAACTGTTCAAGTCTGTGCATTATCCGAATATAAGGTGCTATTTCGTGGAAATGGTGGAATTATGAGAAATTCAATTTGGCCATGAATTTTGTATGAAATTGTGATCCTAATGATTTTGTTTTAGTGATTGTTTGAATATTATGATTTTGGAAAATCATAGATATTAAATTTAATATTTATTTATGGAAATAAATAAATATAATAATATAAATAATAATAATAAAATAAAATAAAATAGATTTTTATTTGACCATGGATTCAACTTCATTTGTGTGCACTTGTGTGATGAGGTCTTTGTACATGTATTAAGTTGAAATGCATATGTGATAAAGCTTTGGCATGTGTATAACATGTGAATTGAAATGCAAGTGTGATTCGTTTGATGCCATGCCAATTGCCATGTTAAATTGAGATAAAAGGATAAATGTGGATGAGAAAGAGGTTGTGGTGGAGGATGTTGTCCGGTGGTAGTGGCGTAATTCCCGGAAGATTCCCGGGAGTTTCGGGATGCCCGGAATGTGGGGGTCGGAAGTCGGTTGTATCTTGGATACATGCTGGGAGGTTCTCGCGACACCGGGATTTGGGTGCGGGATGCCCGGGCTAGAAGGGTAAAGGCCGGAAGCCCCGTCGGAGGTTTCGCCTGGCTGGGGAATGCCTCGTGATGCTAGTTGAGATGCGAGATGCCGAATGTGGGGGGCCGGAAGCCTAGGTGGCCATGGGATGGCTGAGGTTGCAGAACCCGTCGGAGGTTTTTGTTCGAAGGGTTGATGATGAATTGATGATTTGAGAAATGGGTGATGTGGTGATCAAAATTGAAAGATAAAGATGATAATTAACTCATGACATGATGATGCATGATGATGATGGCATGTGATGTGATATGATGATCACCTATGATAATATATGCGATGATGCATGATGATGATGGCACGAGATGTGATATGATGATCACCTATGATAATATATGCATGATGATGTATGATGATGATGGCATGTGATGTGATATGTGATACCTATGATAATATATGCATGATGATAGTATATGGCATGATGATGCATGAGTATATGCATGATGAGGGTGATGTGTGATGTGACATGATGATCATCCATGGTATGATATGCATGATGAAATGCATGATGATGGTAATGATATATGATATGCCATGATGATGATGATATATATATGATGTGATGATGCATGATAAAGCGATTACAAGGTAAGTGATGCTTGTAAGTGTGATGATATGATGATGCATTGGAATGTTATTGAATTTCCTATCCTACGAAAGTGGTTGTACTCACCTTTTGGGGATAACATTTCAGATTAGAAAGATGCCGCTTCCTATCGTCACGAGGCACCTTCTATGGTCTCCAGTCGGATGCAGAAGTAGATTAATGCGAAGATCGTCGCTAAAGTACTATCCCCGGATCGACATATGTGCGAGTGCATGTGTTGGTCATACGACGTGGGCCTAGGCGGGGGCTTGATCATCCGGAAGTTTTGTACTGTTCATGTCCGCCAAGACGGAGTGATTAGGGGATGTTGCCGCCACCACCACCGATACACACGGGATAGGGTGTGATGGTTGCGTGAAGGGTAGAGAGCTAGTGTCTCTTTTTGGGGAGTAACTTATGTGTGTTGGATGGGGGATGTCATGTGATTTTCTTTAGGGGTCGTAGTATCTTTTGGGATGAGGCCGAAGTGTGGTTGAAAATCTTGGTCTCCTTTTGTTGTATCGACCGTGAAAACCCATCACGATAACATGTAAATAAAAGTGGCATGGCTTATCTTTTAAATTACGATGATTAGTGGTGTGTATTGGTATCATGGTTAGTAAGGGAGAGATGGAGATGTTTAATTTGCTTCCGCCATGAGTGCTATTTGGGGCCCATTCGTTTTTAAAAAAAAAAAAATTGCACGATTACACGACGCTTGTTTAAGTACAAGAGGGAAAAGGAAATCAAGTGTAACACCGTACTGGTGATGACTGCGAAGGGTTCGGAGGTGTCACGGGTTGAGCTCCTTTTGGAGGTTAAAGCTCTGTGCAATATGCAATGAGTGCGAGATTTAGAAGCTCTACCTCTCTTGATGGCAAGGTATAGTCTCTTGACACTAAAGTTCAGACTTTGAATCAATCCAGACGTCGGAATGTAGCCAAAGTAGAGAAGGCAGTCACGGTCACTAGAGGATTTCCGACTCATTCGAGCTCCCGAGACAAACTTGATTGATTTCATCTTCTCGATTCTATCTTTTTGAAATTATCTTTCTTTTTGTTGACAAAAAAGGGAGAATGAGACAGATTTAATTTTTGAACTAGTTATGTGTTTGTGTGTTGAACACCTTTAAATTGGTTGTGTTTTGAACACTTATATTCTGCGATTAACCTTTTGTGGTTGTGATTGTGATTATGAATATGGATGATAAAATCTTGTTTAAATTTTCAAGATTAATGAATTTTTGGTTGCAGAATCAATGTTATCTAGATCATCAACAATCAGTTTTATAAGTTATCATGTATTGCTAAATCATTGTTTTGCGGGATATAAAGATTTTAAACCTAGAGGAAGTTTTGTCACCATCAAAAATGGGGAGATTGTTAGAGAAAACTCCTATGTTGTTTTGAAGAGGACATAACTTATCTAAGTTCTATTATGAAGATTCCGGACTTTTGTGTCAAAATCTATCTTACAACAAAAGTCTGCCCACTCGACAAATTTCAAAAGAACGCAAGTAAAGAATGAAGACTTAACTAGACTCGGGATTATCTTTCTTTCTTCAAGGGTTTGGTTCATGCAAGTTTTATATGGCCTTCTAGTTGGAAATGTCACCTACAAGATTGGTTATCTTTATTGGAATCAATTTGAATACATCAAATTATTTTAAGGCAAGTTAATTTGGAAAGAATCTACTTATGCAAACCAAGATCTAATTGTATGGGTGAACATGATTGATAATCTTTATCACAATCTTCAAATGGCTCTAAGATCTCCTTGATTGATTTTATCCAACGGGTTGATTGAAAAAATTCCTTTGGAAAGTACCAACGGTCGAGAAGGCATGAAGGAGTATTTAAGGAGGCCCTCTATTCATTTGATAGAGTGTGTGAAAGAAAATTTTCAAAATATGAAGCTTCCCACTTACTTGTTATTCCTACACCGTGCTCAAATTTGTACTTTCCGGAAGATAGAGAGATTTATCACGTGACTTCATGAGAGCAGTAGAGACTCTTCACTAAAAGTTGAGATCGCAACATTGTAAATTCTCTTTTGATTCATAGTGGAAACCAGCAGTAAGGCCGTCAACGTGGGAGAGTGGACATAGGCTTAATCTCCCCGAACTCCTTTATCTCATTTGCAATATACTTTTGGAATTTGAAATAATTGTCAAAGTCTGAATCCTTCCGCAAAGTTTGTAGTCAATGAGACTCGAGTTAAAAGAAAAGTTTTTTTTTTTTTTTATTGCATATTGCAAAATCGGTTTTCACACCTATTCACCCCCTCCAAATGTTCTTACTAGCCCTTTCAACCATAAACAAAGCAAGGCTTGTTGCAAAATGGTACACACAAGAGGAATGAATAGACTATGATGAGACTTATGCACATGTAGCAAGGTTAGATGTAATTAGACTACTACTTGCATATGCGTGTTTTCATAGTACAGGTTATTCCAAATGGACGTCATGAGTGCTTTCCTTAATGGTTTTATACAAGAAGAAGTCTATGTGGAACAACTGACTGGATTTGAAAATCCCATAAAACCAAACTTGGTCAAGGATCAAGAAGGCGTTGTATGGTGCAGAAAACAGCACCTCGAGCTTCATTATGAAAAGCTGGGTAAGTTTTGATTAATAATGGTTTTGAAAGGAAGGTTGACAAAACCTTGTTTATCAAAAAGGAAGAAAGAGATTTCCTACTTGTTCAAATATATGTAGACGATATAATCTTTGGACCTCTAACAAAAATTTTGTGCAAGAAGTTTTCAAAGTCTATGCAGAAAAATTTGAAATAAGTATGATGAGAGAGTTAACTTTCTTTTTGGGTCTACAAGTCAGACAAACGAAGAAAGAAACATTCATTTATCAAAGAGAAATATGCTAGAGATGTTATCAAGAAGTTGGAATGGAAAACGCAAGAAAGCGAAACTCCCATGTCAAGTTCTTCAAAGCTTGACAAAGATGAAGATAGAAAAAAAAGTCGATCAAAAGCTATATAGAAGCATGATTGGTTCTCTTCTTTATCTAAGCGCTACATACTAGATATTTTATTCAATGTGTATATGTGCTAAATTTCAGTCTGATCCCAAAGAGTCACACCTTAGTGCTGTTAAACGTATCATAAAATATATTATGACTTATCCAAAGTTAGTGTGTGGTATCCAAAAGGAGGAGACTTTAATTTTCGGTTCACTCATCGATCTGGCTGATTGGCAGAGTTGTGAGGGAAAAGTACCGAGGGACATGTCAATTGCTTTAGGACAAATGTTAGTGTCTTGGTTTTCAAAAAAGGAATCGTGGCTCTTTCAATAGCGAAACAGAATATGTTGCTCTTGGAAGTTGCTGTTCACAAATTATGTGGATCAGGCAAAGAACCAAGAGATTTTGGAATAGAAGAATCATGCACTCTAAATCGGATGTGTCAACACAAGTGCTATTAATCTTACCTAAATCCAATTTTTCACTTAAGAGCAAAGCACATTGAAATTTGTCATCACTTCATTAGAGACCATGTTCAGAATGGCGAGATTAATGTTCAATTTATTGATTCGGAGGACGACTAACAGATATTTTTACCAAACCGTTGGTGAAGAGCTTATTTGAGTCCATTCATGAAAAGCTGAACATCATTCTTTCATCTAAATAAAGTTTATGATCATGTAGACTCAACAAATTAGCATGAGGTATTTGCATATATCTTAAAATCCTCTAGACTCACGTAGTTTATTTTATTTTTGGCGTGTAAGTCTGAATAGGTTTGTTTATCTCTAAATCATCGCTTGCTTTTTTTTTTTATTTTTGGAAATTACAATTTCCTTGCTGATTTTTGAATTTATAATTAGCAATTATCTTTTTTAAATTTTTTGAGAAATGCATTTTCCTTTATGATGGTTCATTGCCTTATTTCAATTTCTTTAGATCTCTCTTACAATTGCAATTGTTTTTCAAAGCCTAACTCTCAAACCCTCATCGTTCTTGATTTCTCTTGCAAACTCTCTCCCGCAAATTTTACTTTCCTCTACACGAGCATGTCGTCAAAGTCTTCCAAATCTGTTTCAATGTCATTCCCAAAGGAAATCCTCTCGCATTGCTAGTCGTGGGCCTCGAAATATTCTGAAGGACCAACACATTTTGATTGACGGAGAAGATTTACCTTCTCCTCGATGTTCTGCAAATGAAGAAGTTACTCGGGATGCAAACCCCATTTTAGTGAGAAAGCCTGAGGTACTTCTTAAACACTATAACTTTTTGAAGAAGGGAGAAAGCCCTATGAACTTCATAAGTAACTTTCTAAAGAAAATGGCTATGAAAATGAAACTGTATTTTTGCAAGCCATGGAACAGTTAGGATTAGTAGAACCTAGAACGTAGAGCGGGAGTTTGCAAACTTTCCTTTGATCCACATTTTGGGTCAGAAAATCAACCAGAAATCAAAGATGATGATGAAGGGGATCTTTAAAAATTTCAACAAATATTGGACTTACTTGTTGAAATCCCTAGAGAAAGAACAAAACCGTTTCGTTCAAAGAGCATAAGAAAATTTTTGCTCAAATGCTTTGAGCAGAGGAATTATCAACCCTGAACTGCGGATTTTGACTTCCGAGATTCCATCAAGGTTAACTTGAGGGGAAAGTTTGCTAAACTTCGGTTGGAGAAGTTCTGTGGAGAAATGTCGAAGGCATACCTTGAATTAACGGCATACTTTTGATAGGGTTAGTAAGAATGGCTAGATGGGGTGAATAGGTGTTAAAGAAATTTTTTGCAAGTCTTAACAACTTAATTCATCTTTTTAGAATAATGGCCCGAAGATGTAAGCACGAAACGGTTATATAAGACTACGAATTAAAGTAAAGAGTTTAAGGAAAGAGAATTGAAACGCAAGGTTTATAGTGGTTTGGTTTAGACCAAGCCTACGTCCACTCTTCCATACCCATTACCCACCGGGCTGGATTTCACTTTGAATCAAAAATAGATTTGTATAGTCTCACGTCTTTGATTCCACAGTGTAGAGACTTTACTACACTTTGTCAGGGTCTTACAAGTATTTAATCTCTCTTTTGAGTACAACTTAAGCTCAGCGATTGAATCGGAAAAGAAGTAAGAGCTTTAGACTTTGAAATTTTTCTTTCACACACACTAGAATAACTGGAGTGTCTTTTTATATACTCCTCCTATGCCATCATAACCGTTGGCACCTTCCAAATGAGTTCTTCCAATCACCCATTGTACGAAGCAATTAGGGAGATCTCAAGTTATTTAAGGAAGTGATGATAGCCCACCAATCCCGCTCATCCATACAATCGGGATCTAGGTTTCCATAAGTAAAACATTTCAAGTATACTTCGCTAATCAACAAATCTAATTATCCTTTTCAATAAGAATAATTGATCACAAGATGCTATCTCCAGCCATGAGATCTTCTTTCAACTTGTACAAACCAAATTCTTAAAGATATACTCACATCTTGGATAAGTCTTTTCTTTGTCGGTCGGAAGCTATAAGTGATGATAGACTTTAAATCTTGAGTTTGGATGTCTTTAGACTTTGGCGATAGAGTCTACATGTCTTCGAGATAGACTGATGGAAATGTTTTGTTAACGTCAAAATAAATAAGGAAGTTTTTCCAACAATCTCTCCCTTTTTGATGGTGACAAACTTTCCTACGTATTGAACACTTTTGTCCTGTGAAACAATACTTAAAGCGAAACAAAATATCTTCATAAAAGATTAATAGATTAGGATATGGATAGCAATGATTAACTGTTTAAAACGGTTAATCCCGCAAAACAACTAACAACTATCCTTTCCATAATCATCAACATGGTCTATGTTAATGCAAGCATCAAAAGATCAAATCGACTCAGATCAAAATCAAAACCAAACAAAAGATAAGTCCAAAATCCAAACCAAAGTCAAAACAAAAGTCAAATTTGCAAAAATCAAATGCGGTTTAAACTTCTCCCCTTTTTGTCAATGGCAAAAAGTGGAGAAACAAATAAAAGAGTTGTTTGAAAATAGAGTTAGAATCATGGCTGTTTTAGGCGAACAAGCTCAACTCTTCCATAGAATTCACTGTCTTCTTAAGCCTTTCAAATCTTTGCTTCTGACTGGAAATCTTCACCGCACAAAAGTAGTTTGCACTTGATTCTTTATGGCATTTAGTCGATTGTGCAAAGACACTCAAATGACCATAAAAACATTCTTGAGATCTCAGGATCTCATACCTCATAGCATATTCTTGTTTATGTACCTTCAATAGAATCTCCCTATGATCTCGAGAAAAGTTTTGTTTGAGCCGTTAAAAGCTCTTAGGTCCGGTGAGTCGATTCCATGAGTTTTGACAATTGGAGGGATTTTCAAGCATATTGTCCACCATGACTATAAGTGGATGCTTCCGGATAATGAGGGGCATATACATCATTTGGATCTACGGTGGATCGAGCTCACATCACTAGTAAAGATAGGTGAAGAAGTACATTTTTGCACAATAGCTCCCCGTCTCGTTTGCTTTTAGGAAGATTGGACAAATCTTCTTCTAGTGCATCTTCAACTTCAAAGTGATGTTTGTCTCCATCATGTGCTCCAATAGTTCTAGTGTCGGCCATCTCAAAGTCACTTTGATAAGGATATAGCCAAAGTTGGCTCAAGAGAGTCTTCTTGACCCGGGTCTCTTTCTTTCTTTCTCTCTTCCTCTCTCTCTTCTTCCTCCTTTTCTCTTCTTTCTTTCCTTTGTCCTCCTTTGTTCTTCATCTTCATTCTCTGTGTCTTCTCTCTCTTTTTCTCCTTCTTAAGGTCTTTTCTTGTCTTGAAAGTTGACAAAACTATTCAAGTTTCTTAAGGTTGAAAGAGTCATTTCATCCTTATCATCTTCATCTGCAAGATGAGAGTTCTTTTCTCCTTTACCGGAGCATCCATGGGCTCCCTTGCCTTTCATTTTGGCTGCAGAGAGTCTTGTTTTGCTTTGACGAGAGACTTCTCCTTCATGCGCTCTAACACCTTGTTAAGCTCTTTCAAATGCATTTTGTGACCATTTTAATCCAATCACCATTGGAGAAATGTTTGTCAAATATAATGGAGGCGAGGAATGTGAATTTTAAAATGTCTAAAAAGGCGCGTGATAAAAGCATAATAAGGAGTAGTCCCCTATCCTTCACCACTCGTTCGTACATGTGAAACATAATGGTGTGAGACGAGAGATAATTTGTACCCAATATTAATGGCATGCATCAATTTCTCTTCGGATCAAGAGACATCGTTCTTGGATGTCACTTTGGTGGATGCGGTTGATTACGAACTTGTGCAGCAAGATGTTGGGGCCTTCATCCTAGAGTAGGATATCTTGCACTTCATCATCCCGATCTTTCACCAATGATAGAGTGGCATGGAGCAACGGACACGGGCCAATTGTAGTAGAGCAAACTTCTTATCTCTCACTATGAAAGAGAAACTATTTGCATCCAAGAAAGATAAGTTCGAATAAAAGTAAGCTATGAGTTCCGGGATAAGCAAAGCGTAGAATTCAGAACAAAAGCACTCCAATTGTAGTAGAGCAAACTTTCTCGCTGATTTACTTTCACCGAATCAAGGAAGCTCGAAATCGACACTCTAGGGTTCATAACCTCTCTTCATTAGGTTCGAATAAACCTCTTGTGATTCTTCGTCTGAAAAGACTTGAACCATCACTAACAACATTTGTGGCAACTCTTGTTTTAGGCTGAAAATGGGTAAACATTCGGGTCACCATCATCTTGTTCTTGAGGTTGATTAGCGGTGCCAAAGCGTGGGTCACTATAGAAAATTAGCAAAGGCTTTCTCGGCCGATCCCTTTCTCAATACCATCTTCTCCATATCGCGTTGTAAAAGAGTTTCATTCTTGTAGCCTCTTTCTCTCGGGTATTCATCGATCAAAGGCATAATAGTTCCTCCTCTTTTTCAAACTAGAATAAAGCTTGATAGCAAACTTAGGAGTTAACGTTCTTACGAGCTCAACTTCTTAAGAATTTCCTCCTCACGGATTTGAGTCGGTGGAGAAGAGCGCGCTGCGAGAGAAGGTTGTTGTTGACTTGGTGTTGTGGTGGAGAAGAATCTTATTCTTCGATCAAGTTGAAATGTGAAGGACCCTCGGGCATGTGTCGTGTGGTCCACAACTTGCGATTCTCGATGACTTTCTTGAAGACATTGTCGCTTCCACGGGAAAAAATTAACGAGACTTGCTCGAAAAAAGGTGAAAACTTTTTGGATTAGACAACAATAAAAATGAAACCAAGTGGGAGTTAGTGTTTTAGGGTTTGAGGGAAATTTGGCAGAAGAAGATGAATTTCTTGATATGCACATAGCGAAGTGACGAAATCTGCTAAAATGTCATAAAAGGAACAATAAAAATAACTTTTCGAAAAGAATAACTTCCTTTTGAAAATAAATAACTGTCTTTTTCAAAATTGATAAGCGCCTTTTGAAAAAGAGAAACTTGGAAAGATAACTTCAATCAATTAGCGATTAATAAGTAACCATACCTTTTCAAGTCTTTAACCAAAAATTAAATTACTAGTACGGAAATAACTTATAGTCGTAACTCTTGGTCTTTTGAGTCCGAGCTTCTTCAAACTTTACCTTTGAGTTTGAGCACCTTAAGACTTTAATGGATAAAAGATGTGATGTTCAGTTTGGTGTGAATAGACTCAAATATGCTTTTCTCCTGGCTTTGTGAATATGTTCGCCAACCGATTCTTTGAATCGATGAACTATATCATCACTTCTCCATTCTAAACATGATCTCTAGTGAAATGATGTCTAATCTCTATGTGTTTTGCTCTCGAATGAAGAATTGGATTCTTTGTTAGATTGATTGCGCCGGTGTTGTCACGCTTGATTTCGGTGCATGAATATTCGATTCCAAAGTCTCTCATTCGTTGTTTTATCCATAAGATTTGAGAACAGCAACTTCTAAGTGCTACATATTCTGCTTCTACTGTTGAAAGAGCTACAATACTTTACTTCCTTGAGAACCAAGATAATGTCTTGTTTCCCAGCGATTGACACGTATGAGAAGTACTCTTTCTATCAACTCTGCAACCTGCTAAATCTACGTCTGAATATCCAAGGAGGGTAAAGTCTTATTCTTTGGGATACCACAGACCTAAATTTGAAGTAGTTGCAATGTATTTGATGATGCATTTTGTGGCACTTCCATGAGATTCTTTAGGATCCGATTGAAATTTAGCACAAATGCAAACACTAAACAAAATGTCAAGTCTGTCATACCATGCTCGAGGTGCTTACTTTAATCCATATAGAGCCTTTTTCAGTCTGAATATTGAGTTTAGTCCTTTTGGATCTTCAAATCTAGGAGGTTGTTCCACATAAACTTCTTATTGGATAAATCCATTTAGGAATCCACTATTGATGTCCATTTGGAATAACCTGAAATTTTAATAATAGGCAAAAACAAGTAATAATCTAATTGCTTTTAACTTGACTATTGGTGCGTAGGTTTCATCATAGTCTATCCCTTCTTCTTGCGTATATCCTTTGGCCACGAGTCTTGCTTTGTACCTAACCACTTTTCATTTTTCGTCAATCTTATTCCTGAAAACCCATTTAGCTCCAATAATGGATTTACCTTTTGGTTTAGGAGTTAATTCCCATACATCGTTAATGATGAACTATCTCAGTTCTTCTTGCATTGCTTCAATCCAGCTTTCGTCGCTTAAAGTTTCTTCTATGCTTTTGGGTTCTATTTCGAAATAAGTGCTACGGCGCTAGACTCTTCTTGCTTTTTCGCCTGGTGCGAATCCCTTCATCAATGTCACCAATGATAAGTTCTTTGGGATGACTAGACTTGTGCTTCCAAGCATTTGTCGGTTCGATGAGCGCTTTGCTGATCTTTAGTTAATTTTTCAATTTCCGTCCGCTGTTGATTTTCAAAGGTCTCGAGTTGTTTTAGGGGAGATAGAGTTTGTAAAATCTAGAGTAGGTTCAGATTCTTTAGGTTGAGTTTGAATCAATTGATTTTGCAAAGAATCTTGAAATTTGACATTCATAAATTCTTCCACAGACTGAGTTTTCTTGTTGAATATTCTGTAAGCTTTGCTTGAGGTTGAGTAGCCAAGGAAAATTCCTTTGTCTGATTTTTCTTCAAACTTACCAATTTGATCATTTGCATTTTTCAAAATAAAACATTTGCAACCAAACACATGAAAGTAAGAAACAATTGGCTCATTTCCTTTGAATAACTCATAAGGAGTTTTCTCCAAAATACGCATTAAAAATACTTTGTTAATAATATAACATGCTATAGAAACTGCTTCGGCCCAAAAACGAGAAGAAAATGTTACTTTCAATTAAAATAGTTTTGCTATTTCTTGCAAAGATCTATTTTTTATTTCCACAACTCCATTTTGTTCTGAAGTGTATGGAGAAGAAAAAAACGTTGAAAACCTTATTCATCATAGAATTTTGCAAAATTTTAATTTTCAAACTCACCTCCATGGTTTATCCGTATGCTTGAAATAGCATATCCTTTCTCATTCTAAACTTTCCTGGCAAACTTTAAAAAGTAAGAAAAGGTTTCGGACTTACTTGCCAAAAAAGTAAACCCAAGTAAATCGTGAATAATCATCCAAAATTATTAGGCAATATCTTTTTCCACCAATGCTTTGAGTTCTGGTTGGTTCAAAGAGATCCATATGTAGAAGCTGCAAAACACGATTAGTAGAAACCTGATTTATTGGTTTAAAAGAACTTCTAACATGTTTTCCTAACACACATGGTGTGCATAAGTCAGATTTTTGAAACTTCAGGTTGGGCAGCCCACAAACAAGGTTCTTGGCAATTTGCTTCATGTTGACATGGCCAAGCTTTTGATGCCAAAGATTTGCTTTATCTTGAATTAAAATTAGACATTGAGATTTTTTTGGTTTTATATCCAGAAGATAGATATTCTCATGTCTTCATGCATATCATCTTCAGAATCTGTAACATCATAATCATCGTTAAATCTTAAAGCAATTGACTTCTTACCTTTAGGATCTTCCTCCTCATTGATTTGCTCCACTTCATAGGACTGAAGTGTGCCAACTAGTTCATCTATAGAAAGCGGCATGATCCTTTGTGTTTCCTTTATTGAAGTCTTTATGTGATTCCAGTCTTTGGAAAGTCCACGCAGTAATTTGTTGACCTTCATTGATCCTAAGATTGGCTGTCCCCGATACTCTAGACCGTTTACAATTTTAGTAAAACGACTAAACATATTAATGATAGATTCTCCTAGCTTCATCTTAAAGGCTTCATACTATCCGAGTAGAATATTAATTCTTGTTTCTTTCACTCGATCAGTTCATTCATAGGTAATGTGCAACCTATCCCAGACTTCTTTGGCTGTTTCACAAGAAGATATTCTGTTATACTCAGTATGAGATAATGCATAATATAAAGAATAAATTGCTTTAACATCAAGAGCTTGTCTCTTAGTTATTTTTTCCGAGTCATCTCGTTAGCATCTGCAATTTCTTTCCTCTTTCTGAAAATGATGCAGCTTTAGGAATGAT
The DNA here is from genome assembly GCA_017140395.1 of Eucalyptus lansdowneana. Lineage (NCBI taxonomy): Eukaryota > Viridiplantae > Streptophyta > Magnoliopsida > Myrtales > Myrtaceae > Eucalyptus > Eucalyptus lansdowneana. The sequence continues at coordinate 31,489,751 of CM029485.1, forward strand.
TCATTTTTCTACCACATCCCATTCTAGAGGATCTTTCGATCTTAGGAATGCTTTCATCTTGTTTTTTCATATGCTGTATTCCTTTCCATCGAAGTAAGGCGGTCCGGTATTGCTTTGGCCTTCAACCAAACCTGGAGTCAACATACTAGTCATAGATCTTTAATTCAGAAGTAAAACACTTTAATTAAATGAGTACACAGACTCTAATACCAATTGATAGGGCTAGTAAGAACACCTAGAGGGGAGTGAATAGGTGTTAAAGAAGTTTTTGCAAGACTTAACAACTTAATTCGTCTTTTGAGAATAATAGACTGAAGATGTAAAAGATTATAAACAGTTATATAAAACTACGAATTAAAGTAAAGAGTTTAGGGAAAGAGAATTGAAATGCAAAATTTATAGTGATTCAGCTTAAACCAAGCATACGTCCACTCTTCCGTACTGACAGCCCATTGGCTGAATTTCACTATGAACCAAAAGAGATTTTTATAGTCTCACTTCCTTGATTCCATAATGTAGAGATTCTACTACACTTCCTTAAGGTCTCACAAGTATTTATCTCTCTTTTGAGTACAACTTAAGCTCAGCAATTGAATTAGCAAAGAACCAAGAGCTTCAGATTTTGGAATTTTTCTTTCACACACACTTAAATAACTTGAGCGTCTTCCTTATATACTCCTCCATGCCATTATAACTGTTGGCACATTCCAAATGAGTTCTTCCAATCTACCCGTTCGACATAATCAATTAGGGAGATCTCGAGTTATTTAAGAAATGTGATTATAGCCCACCAATCCCTTCGCCTATACAATCGGATCTAGGTTTCCATAAGTAGAACCTTCCAAGTATACTTCGCCAATTAACAGATTTAATTATTTGAATTGATTTCAATAATAATAATTGATCACGAGATGCTATCTCCGGCCATGAGATATTCTTCAACTGTACGAACCAAATCCTTAAAGATATACTCGCATTTGGATAAGTCTTCTTCATCGGATAAATTTTTTCTTCGTCGGTCTGGAAGCTATCAATGAGGGTAGACTTTGAATCTTGAGTCTGGAGGTTTTCAAACTTTGACGATATAATCTACAAGTCTTTAGACTAGATTGATGGAAACGTTTTTTCAACTTCAAAACAAATAAGGAAGTTTTCTCCAACAATAGGCTAGTGCCCCAAATAGAGCCGGGAAGCCAACTATCCTCCCGGATAGTAGAATTGCTCTTGGAGATTAAAGGCCACAACAATATCCTATGGAGTTTGAAATTTAGAATTCACATGTTTGCTCTCTGATCTACCTCGAATCTTTTGACACTTTCCCAGTTCAAACTTTGAATAAAGCGGGCTTCAGACTATGGCAAAAGTGGAGGCTGTTTATCATTAGTGCCAAGATAAGCTTGAGAGACCGTGCATTCTTTGGAGGATTTCCGACTTGTTCGTGTTCTCGAGACATCTTTGATTATTTTTTTCGACTTAACCTCTTTTACAACTCTTGACTTTATCTTTTTGCTGCTAACAAAAGGCGGAGAGCTTATGCAAATTTTAAAGTTGAATCTTTTGTGGTTGTGTTTTGAACTTGAATCTTTTTTAACTTAAACTTGTGGTGCTTGAACTTGTGTTTGAATTTTTAATTGGTATTAGCATGTGTTTTGTAGTTCGATGGGGTGATATGTTTGTGGATGCGAGACTACTATATTGTTCATCTGTTCTTTATCATGTGCTACTAAAGTGTTGTTTGCAGCTTATAATTTCTTATTAAATCTGCATGAAATTTTCTCACCATAAAAAAGGAGAGATTGTTAAGAAAACTTTTATTTGGTTTTGAAGTTGACAAAACTCTCATTCTCTTATTGTTATTCTTGTTCTTTTTCTTATTCTTATTCTTATGCGGAATATTAGACTTCTATGTTATATCATGGAATGCTTTGTCAAAGTCTATTTTTACATCGAAGTCTTTCCCACTCGACGAAGATCCAAGGCCCAGACCAAGTCTAGAATGAAGACATAATCAGACTTAGGCTTATTGATCTTCCAACTAGGTTCAATACGATCAAGACATATATGGCTTTTTGGCGAAGATTCTCACATATCTTTTCTAAATATATTGATGAAGTCAATTTCAAAGACAAGTTCCTTTTTAGGAAGCATCTACTTATGGAAACCTAGATTCTGATTGTATGGGCAACTAGAATCATTGGATCTCCACCTCAATCTTCAAACGGCTACAAGATTTCCTTAATTGATTGTGTCCAACGAGTATTTAAGGAGGTCATGCGGTTCATTTGAAGGTGTGTGTGCGTGAGGATTAAAATTCAAAGTTTAAAGTTACCAAATTACTTGTTCTTCTCGATTTAACGACGACAACTATACTCAAAGAGAGAAAAGCACAAAGGAGTGACTTAGTAAAGAGAAAAGAAACTCTTCTTTGAATGATCATACTCAAATCGCTGTAATTCTCTTTTGATTTCATAGTAGAATCCAGCGAGAAAGGCTGTCGGCGTGGGAGAGTGGACTTAGGTTTGATCAAAGCCAAACCACTATAAATTACTGTGTTCAACTTTCTCTTTCCTTAACTTCTTTAATTTGTTTGTTGCGACATTTTTTCTTGCTAAATTCTAGATTATCTTATTCAAGTTTGAATTGAACTTAGAGTCGATGTTAATCGGACCTTTTGTAGTAACTTTTATTGTTTTTATTGGTTAAATTTGTCTTTACACCTATTCACCTCTCTCTAGGTGGTTATACTAGCACTTTCAAACCGGTAGTCAACTAACCAATATTTGTGTCTACATCAAGTGTCAAACTTCAATAGTACCAATGAAACGGAAAGTGCATACGGTCTAGGTTTATTGTTGCCTTATGCTCGGATCTTTTACCAACCACTTCTTCAAAAATAAGAGTAGCTGATGAAAATTGTGTAATTTTTGTAGCATCATTATCAACTTGTTCTAAAAGTTGAAGCTATTAAATAAAGGCATGATTTAATATTTAATTACTCTAATAAACCATGCCTGCGTCAAACAACTTAAGCTTTCGGAAAAATTAACAGTGGTTTCACAAAATCTCACATGATATTAGAGCTGAAGCAACAATTAAATTTTCATGCTTAGTACTAAGCAAAAAAAGATTAGACTAAGCATGAAGAAGTGTTAGAGTGATAAATATTAAATTACGCATTTATCTAATTGTTTAAGCTTTGCAGAATAGTTGGTAATAGTATTGCGACATCTCACAAGAATCACAAGTTTCGGTTAATACAAATATTTGAGAAACTTTACTTCTAAGGAAAGGTTTTAAAAGTTGATTAGAAGAAATTGTCAATTATTCATCTAAACACAATATATAATCATGTTAGAGCTTATTGTCTAATTTATTTCTTTGTTTAAATGAGTTCCGGCGGTAAGACTATGTGTGTAGTTCAGACCTTTTGTTGACCATTGATATTTTTGTCCCTGGTAATAAAATGACAGACAGGTTGTCTAACCAACCAAAATAAATTAACATTTGACTTTTAAATTTCTGGATTTCCGACTTAAATTAGGTTTCTAGGTTAGCTCTTGCATCGAAACTAGTAATGATTCGAGAGGCAATAACATCTAAAAGCCTTCGTGGCATATGAAGTTCGAAGTCTCGATGTAACTTTGCAATATGGGTGAACAACACAATAGTTCCTTCTAGTAATCCAGCTATAAAACCTGCTTTGGTGGGTCATATGGACGATTACAAAGCCAAATGCACACTTCTTCCAAGAAGAATCGATTTCGGGCAAAGAAAAGCTTAGTATTGAGTAGATTTGGAATGATGCTTGTGCATGAACCCAAAGCAAAAGTGTAATTAAGGTTGTGTGTCCTTGAGAATCAACCTCGCATATATTGGCGAAATCCCGAATGATGCACTTATTTCTTGGTAGATCCAATGGATGCCACTTTTGGAACATGGACATGGGAACTCATGAATCTCGTCCATCCATGGATTCTTTCTCCTTATTTGGGTCAACGGTCCTCAATGCCTCACAAGCTGCACCTTTGCACTTAAATCGAGACCAGCGATCGCCATGTCCTATCGCCTTTCTTAATCTTTCCTTTGGTCTCATAATAGGCAATTTGTACCACAATGAGCTACTTGACATGCTTCCAAATCAAAATAGAGTCATTCATGATGGCTCTAGTGTGCCAATCAATGAGCTCCGGGTTCTTCGCCTCATTGAGAACAACTTGGCCTTTAGCATGGATGCAAAAATGCTTGAAGGCCATCTTAAAGTCGGGGAGTGTACAACCTAATCTTCAATATTTTCTGGAAATTAGACCGGGATAGCTAGTGATCGAATTTCGTGCGGTGCAATGGTGTGGTTAAATTGTGCAAATTGAGTATTGATTGGAATTTTGAGTATTTAATTTCAAAATTTGTGAATTTTGATATTTATTCAAAAAATCTTAGGTGTCGGTTTTAACACCAAAAATTGTTTTATATACTATTTAAAATAGTGAGATTTTAAAAATAAGGTTATGAATTTCCCAGATTCAATCGACTATGTACTCACAAACGACTATTTTTCTGGGTTTTTTTAAACAAAAAAAAAAAAGGCCGGATCACTAATTTAATTGAGGCATTTTGAGTGCGTGTATGGTGTCCTAGGGTGAGATTGAATTGTCATGTGTTGGTTAAGGAACTTGTCCCAAAGCGTTTATGCTGGATGTTATCCTATATAGGATGTTATACGCCTTCATGAAAGCCGTCTTTGAGAGACGTAGCTATACTCAATGGGGTGAGACGATACATGGCTACGCGATGAGCCGCCAAACTTCAAGTAAGTCGTACCCTAGAGGCGTAATTATCAATTGGAACGCATGTTAAGTGAAATAGATGCGCCAGATTATGGGACAATTATTTGACATGGTATGGGGCGTGTCATAACGATTTGGCCCTATAATCAAGACCCCTGTGATTTATTGAATTGAGTAAGGTGTTTCATGTGCATTGATTTTATGCATAATGTATATGTCTGTGCTGACTTGCGGTAGATGCGAGACGAGATAAATCTTTGTGATTGTATGATTGTGTGGTTAGGATGCTCTTAGGCGTATTCCCCTCTTAATCGGGGTTTAGAGTGTGAACTCGCTGAGATTTATATCTCACCTCATCATGGGCTTAATTTTCGGAATTTGTAGAGCAAAGTACTCGGAGGCAGCTAAGGGGATCAAGGAGTGGGTCAATTAGGACGACTTCTTTTTGGAGAACCGTCTTTTTGTAAACTTTTGGTTCTTGACCTTTGTATACAACTTAGTTGGTTATAAAATCATGTTGTGTTTGAAATTATGTTGTCCTAATTTTCTATCCGAGATAGTTATTGTTAGGGGATTTATTATTCGCTTCCGCATGTGCATTAAAATGAAAGGGTCGGCAACTCGTCCTAGGAAGTCGCAAAATTTTATCAACCACCAAAGGATGGGCGAGTGCTTGGGGTTCGGGCGTGACATTCCCATTCTTGGTAGGAATGACCTTTATTTTATCTTGATGCATGTGAGTGATATATGTTCGGTGGCTTGTTTGGTGGTCACTCAAATTCTAATATGGTATTGGAATTGGAAAATGGGTGTCTATAAAAGGCACATGTAGGATGGTGACCGGAGTCGAGGACTCCTCGGCGAGAGTCTATAGTATCGGTGACTCGGGGTAGGATGCCAACAAGCCGGTACAGGAGGTGGCCGAGTAGAGCACGAGGCCGAGGCCAACGCAAGTGGAGTAGCACCACCTCCGGTTGGTCTTGGGGGTAGAAAGCCTTTGGTGATCCAAGAATGGATGGGATCATGCGGGTGCTAGAGACGATGGGAAATCGTATGGAGTAGCAAGCTCATAATCAAGTTGCCGTTGCCCTTTGCTACGGCCGCCGCTACTAATACCCCCAATCTTTTTGTCGCTAATCTTTTCTATTTTGCCCAGCCTTAACGACCATTGCACACTAATTTGCCCTTTTCTTGAAGTTCCACCTAGGAACGTGGTCATTTGGGAGACTTATGCATAAGTTGGTTGAACAATTTTTTGAAGTTGAACCCACCAAGTTTCATCGGGCGGGAGACCACAAAAGCTGCGACGGTCAGTTCGGATTTATAGAAGGCATTTGCATTCTTTGAAGTGCCTGAGAGAAGAGGAAGGTCGTCCTTGCAGTCTATCAGCTGCATGGAAATGCAAGCACTTGGTGGAGAGTCACCAGAGGAATAGTGTTTCCAGAAGGTGTGGTTTTGAAGTGAAACGCCTTCGTTGTAGTGTTCAACGGTAAGTACTTCTCGAGACGAGTTCTAGAGACTTAAAGATGGCGGAAATCTCGGCGCCTCCGCTAAAGGTGCAATGATGTAGACCGGTATGCGAAGTTCTTGAACTATTGCGATACGCCCCAGTTGGTTAAAGATCGGTAGATCGAGCTAGAAAGATTCAAAGATGGGCTTGGACGGGAGTTGAGAAGTTTGCTGGTGCCATTCAATTTGAAAGATTGCAACGACTTGTATGAACGGGCCCAACTGATAGAGAGAGACCTAAAAGAACTAACCATCGCATCTAGGTCACGATTTAGTTCTAACCAGGATAGAAATCGGTTTGGGAAAAAATCGATGACTAAGGAAGGTGTCCTATTCCACCCAGGGAAGGGTGGGATAGGAAAGTCAACGTCGAGCTAGAACGGAGTGTGTTGTGCTGCGGGGGCGATGGATCGACCTTGTGTCACGCTGGACGGGTCTTGTTTTATGTGTGGCTAAACGGGGTCACATGGCCGGAATTGTCCTAGGAGATAGATGGAATTTGAAGTTGCCACCCACTTAGCCACTGTAACGTCATAATCGAGGATCTGACGCCCCGAATGAATAGTAGGGGTGTTTGATCAAACCTCCGGCTCAAGGAAGGACATACGTAGTTACTAGAGGATAGGCGAAGGACTCGCCTAATGTGATTATAGGTACTATTTCGCTGAATGACCACGCTGCTTATGCTTTATTTGACCCTGGTTCAACTCATTCATTTATAGTTGAGTAGTATGTTAAGTTGGTAGGATTGATTCTTGAGTTGTTAGAGTCCGTGGTCAGTATATCGACACCATTAATGGATAAGGTGTTAACTATAATGAGTTGTCCTGGTTACACGTTAGTGATTGGTGAGTGAGAGGGGAAGATAAACTTGATAGTCCTAGCCATGTATCATTTCGATGTGATAATTGGCATGGACTTGCTCACCAAGCAACGAGCTAAGCTAGACTGTTATTGCAAGGCGATTCGGTTTAACCCGATAGAGAGTGAGAGCTTTGAGTTTATTGAGAGTCGAGGAGGACCTCGATTACTCTAATCTTGTCACTTGAGGCAACCCGTTGTTAGACGGGGGTTGTCAAGGTTACTTAACAACCGTCGTGGATAGGATAGTTGAGGCGAAGATCGAGGACATAGCAAGTGGTTCAACAATTTCTAGATGTGTTCTCGAAAAATTGCTAAGTCTGGTCTAGAGAGAGAAATTGAGTTTGTGATCGAGTTAACCCCGGACAAGCCAATTTCTAAGGCTCCTTACTAGATAGCGTTGTCTGAGCTGAAAGAACTAAATGTGCAAATGCAAGAGTTATTGGATAAGGGATTCATACGTCCCGATGCATCACCCGGGAGCACCAGTTTTGTTGAGGAAGAAAGATGGTTCGTTGTGTCTATGCATCGATTATTGCCAACTCAATCAAGAGATGATCAAGAACAAGTATCCACCGTCGAGGATTGACGATTTGTTTGATCGTAGCAAGGAGCATCGATATTTTCGAAGATTGACTTGAGGACAAGATATCATCAATTGATGATCGAAAAGAGGATATACCTAAGTCGTGTTTCAGTACTTGATACGGTCATTATGAGTTCACCGTAATGCCGTTTGGTTTGACGATGCTCCAGTTGCTTTTACGGATATGATGAATCGAGTGTTCAAAGAATACCTGGATCAATTCGTGATCGTGTTCATCGATGATATCCCAGTATACTCGAGAAGTCTAGAGGAGCATGAAGGGCATTTGAGATTGGTACTGCAGACTTTGAGGAATCATGAGCTGTACGCCAAGTTCAGCAAGTGCATGTTTTGGTTGACTTGTGTTACTTTCCTAGGTCACGTGATTTTAGGCAAATGAATCTCCGTGGACCCATCCAAGATTGAAGATTATCATTGGCCAAAACCGACAACCATGATAGAGATCATAAGCTTTCTGGGTTTAGTTGGGTACTACAGACGGTTTGTGGAAGGGTTTTCATCTTTAGCATCACATTGACTCGTCTATTGAAGAAGAAAGAGAAATTCGTGTGGATAGACAAGTGCGAGTGTAGTTTCCAAGAGCTTAAGGTAGGCCGACTCTGCACTGCAACCATACCATCTACTCTGCGGGATACGAGATCTATAGTGATGTGTCATTTAGAGGACGGTTGCATACTAATGCAATATGGTAGGGTTGTTGCATACACGTCCCGTCGCTGAGACCTCCTTAATCGAATTACCCGACGCGTGACTTAGAACTCGCGGCAATCATTTTTGCTCTAAAGATTTGGAGACATTATTTGTGTGGAGAAAAATTCAGATCTTCACTAACCATCAAAGTCTCAAATACCTATTCTCTCATAATGAATTGAATATGAGACAGCGTCATTGGATAGAACTCCTAAAGGACTATGATTCTGATATCTTGTATCACCTTGAAAAGGCAAATAAAGTCATATAGATGCACTAAGTTGGAAGTCTTCACACATATGTTGGTTAAGGAATGGATTTTACTTGAGAGAGCTCGAGATTCGATTTTCAAGTTTGAGGTAGGCCACCTTTCAAATCTTATGGCCACCCTCAGAATTGAGCCGGAAGTACAGATCAAAATCAAGACGCTTCAGCCGACAGATCCGGATGTTTAGAAAATCCTGCAAGAGGATACCGAGAAGAGAAAAGCTGATTTTCAGATTTCTGAGGACGGAACACTAAGGTTCCGAGGACGATTGTGTGTACCTGACGATGTAGCACTTAAAGAAGAGATCTTGTCAAGCTCATTATAGCGCATGCATTCATCCTAGTAGCACGAAATGTATCATAATCTGCGTCAACACTATTGGTGGTTCGGTATGAAGGCGGATATTGCCAAGCATGTCGCTAAGTGTCTAATGCGTCGTTAAGTAAAAGCATAACATTGTAAGCCGGAGGACTCGCAACCTCTCGAGATTTCCGAGTGGAAATGGGAACATATCATGATGGATTTTGTGAACGGCTTACCGAGAAGTCAAAGAGGGAATGATTCCATTTGAGTAATGGTCGACAGACTGACGAAGTTGGCTCACTTCATCGTAGTACAAAATAATCTTGATTTGGATAGGCACACAAAGTTGTACGTGCATTAGATAGCTTGTCTGCATGGAGTGCCATGAAGATTAGTCGGCAGAGACCCGAGGTTCACAAACTACCTTTTGGAAAAGTTTGTAGAGCACCTTACGAACAAAGCTGCGATGCAAGCGGCTTATCATCTTCATATGGATGGCCGGTCTAAGAAGACGATTCAAACCCTTGAAAACATGCTATGAGCTTGCGTGTTGGATTTCAAGGGAGTTGGTAGGAACAGACTTCATCTCGTTGAGTTTGCCTACAACAATAGCTACCGTGAGCATTCGGTGGCTTCTTTTAAGTGTTATATGGCAAAGCATGCAAAATGCCGGTATGTTGGGATGAGGTCGAAGAACGAAATATTATAGGCCCGAGTTGGTTTAGCAATTAGTGGATGCAGTTGCCATTATCGGACGATTAAAGACCACTCGAGTCACTAGAAACGCTACGTAGATAAGCGTCGAAGACCATTGGAATTTCAAGTTGGTGATCACATTTTTCCGAAGGCGTCACCAATGAGAGGTACTTTGCGCTTTGGCAAGAAGAGAAAGCTGAGTCCGAGGTATGTAGATCCATTTGAGGGTTAAAGAATCAAGACTCTAGCGTATTGTCTTGCATTACCGCCGAGGCTAGCGCAAGTATATGACGTCTTTCACGTGACGATGTTGAGGAAGTATGAGCCCGACCCAATCCATGTGCTAAATTTTGAAGAGTTAGACGTGGACGACAAAGTATCGTACATGGAAAGCCTGGTTCAGATTGTGGATCACAAAGAGCATGTTACGCACACCAAGACCATTCCGTTGGTCAAAGTGGTGGCAACACCAAGGCGAGAGAGGGCAATGCGAAATTGAGGAGTCAATGAGACGATTGTATCCCCACCTTTTTGTTTAAATATTGTAATAGGTTTAAATTTCGAGACGAAATTTTTATAAAAAGGAAGAGTTATGACAGCCTGAATTTTCAGATTTTGTTTTCAATTTAATAAACCGGGCTTTTCATTGGCCTATTATAGTGCTGATACGATCCTCATGAGATAACTAGACAATCTGGTGAAGCCGTTAAGAATCTAAATGCAATAGACTTAAGAATTTGACTAGGAATCGATTGCTCGACCATGTTGATTTGCAATGGTCATTACGGCACCATCAAAAATTTATTAGAGACTAGAGATAGGTCAATTTGATTGAGGTATGTGATTAGTATGTGGGTGATTTCACCTAATTGCAAAATTGTCGTCAAGCGGTACTAGACCAATTTTTCTGTCATTTTTGCACCCGACGTTCGTATTTGAAATCTTGAGATTTTCACAACAATCGAGAGTCGTGATGTCGAAGATGCATATTATGACTCAAAAATAATCAACCACGGGTCAATTGCATTAAAAATTCCTAAAGCTACCGGTAGGCTAGGTCATGCTAGAATTGTGCCGAGACTAAAATTAACCGCGAATTTGAAGTTTTGTCGTGTTATGATTTATTTTAGGAACATCGACTCGGTCTACGAAGAATTTTCGGTGATTAAGTTTTTGAGAAAAATCGATCCGGACGATTCGGAAAACAGATGGAAATTCGGATGGGTCAAGTCGAAGGGAATTTTGGCTTCTATACCGAGCTATATGGCAAAGGGGACTTGCAGAATTTTTATGGGCATTTTCCTTGGCAAATTTGGCCATCGATTGGAGAAATCGGAGAAGAAATTGAAGCTTATATGGTGAAATTCGAACCCTAGGATGGGGACAACATTGGCATTAATTTGAGCTAATTGTGGATATTAAGGCAACAAAGTAATAGGGGGACATGCAATCAATGGAGAGGATAAATTTGTTGACCTTAAGCCTCCTTTTTAATCTTCTCATGCACGCCTCAGCCCTTCTTCTTCTTCGTGTGGACATCATTTCCACCTAACCGGCGGATCTTGCTTTCCTTTAATTTACTTGTTACATCGAGCTCCATCCCATCTTCTCCACTCGTGCAACAATCCCCCATACAGTTGACTCCTTCCCTTCAACGCCCGTGAAGCCATCAACCTTTGCCCTCCACCGAATCCAGTTGTTTTCCCTCCATTTCACTACCGCCTTACTTCCTTCCCGTGTCTTCTTCCCGGTCGACTTTCAGCATCAACGACCGAGGCAAACCTTGCTGCCACGTCCGAAGTCACCACCGCCACCTCCAGCGCTCCCTTCACCGTTTCAGCCACGCATCATCCCAGCTTCAACTGCGCCACGTCCCGCGCCAAACTCGCCGTTCGTCTCTTCCCCAACCAACAGCCGAGCCCTGCGGCTTCTCCTCGGATCAACGCTAACGTCGGTCCACGTCTCCTCAACTTCTTTGGCCTGACCTTCATCGTTCCTTCGCGCCGCCTCCATCTTGCCGCGTGAAATCAACCGAAGCAAGCCCGGCCCAACTTCAATCTCCGCAATCTTCAACCCATGCGTTTTTTTAATTCTAGCCTTTTCGAAGCCCACAAGTTCAGTCAAAGCCCAAAGATCCCGTAGTGTTCCAAGTGCATGTATTTCAGCCCAATCCGAGCCCAAGCCCGTGACTAGCTCGGCGGAGTTGCAAGGCCTTTTTTATCCTGGCCCAAGTGAGAAGTTCGGGTTTTGGCTCATTGTCGCATATTCGTGATGTGCGACCGGTTTTGCATTTAAATCGGTGAGTTTATGCACTAAACTCTACTTAGTATGCTAATGACGTTTAAGGGGCGATTAGATTAATTTAAGTGTGATTAGTTTATTTATTAGTTTGTTTAGTTAAATTAGGTTAGTTAGATTAGTTAATTAGGTGGTTAGAGATTATAGTTAGTTAGATTAGTATGTTGTTATATAGCTAGGATGGTTAGAATAAATTAATTAGCTCAACGGTGGTTAGATTACCATTATTTAGCCTAAGTTAGCATTTTTGGCATCTAATGTATTTATTTAATTAATTTTGATAATTATTTAATTATTAAATATTTTCCGAAAATTAGACCGAATAGCTCATTATTTGGAACTTCGTCTTGATTGCAATGGTGTGGTTAAATTGTGCAAATTGAAGCGCCGATTAATTACGATATTTATTAAGAAAATCCAGTGTTGGGTTTTAACAT